>JAAGNO010017517.1:0-26164 GCA_033439905.1 Ceryle rudis
GCGAGGGCGCGTATCCTGCGTGGCACGAGAGCTCTGGCCATGTCCATGCCGTGGTCATCGTGTGCGTGCGTGGGGAGAACTGACACAGGAAGGGATGTGGGCAGGGATGCAGACGGGGCCCTCCAGCCCCTAGCGCTCGTCCTTGTGAGGTCCACACTGGAGCTCCCCATCTCCAAGCCAGCTCCTGGGGTCGTGCAGAGAGCGGAGGAGGCAAGGGGGCTCCCAGAGCCCGTGCCCCCCCTCCCTAGCTCTGACACCCGTCTCCTTCCTCTCTTCGCAGGGGAGCTCTTTTTGGAGACAGCCCCAGACAAATTCACACTGGAGGAGGCGACAGCGCGTTGCCGGGTGCTGGGTGCGGAGCTGGCGAGCACGGGGCAGCTCTACGCGGCGTGGAACGCGGGGCTGGATGCCTGCAGCCCCGGCTGGCTGGCCGACGGTAGCGTCCGCTACCCCATCGTCACCCCCCGGGAACGCTGTGGCGGGGCCCTGCCGGGCGTCAGCTCCTGCGGAAATGCCGCCCGGGTTCTGTCAGGGCTTTGAGCTGTAGCGAGGGGAGAAGTCGACTGTGGGAGTGCGATTGCAAACTTTTAGCTCGGTGGGGTGTTTTTGCCGTAGCCGGCGCAGCCTCTGCTGGCTGGAGGCGTGCGGACAAGGGGGTAGCAGGGAGCTCGGGTTTGCTCTCAAACAAACTATGAGCACGAACGGCTTCGTGTGGCTCGACAGCCTTCCCTGAGACTGAAAATTACCTGGCTTAAAATTATACCTTGCCTAAGCCTTCTTTGCTAGGAAGCCCGTTTTTTCAGCAGTGAGAGGAACGTTGAGACTACTCCAGTTGTGTTTGAGTCCGAAAAAAAATCACCCAAAAACTTACTCTAGAGGTTTACAGAGTTAACGCTATTACAGAGACTTAGGATGAAGTATTGTCCCCAGTCAAATGGTGCTGTACCTACTTTGATAACCCTATGACTGTTTCTGTGAGGTGTCTGGAATTGAGGTTTGTTTGGTTTTAGTTGCTGCCTCATATCCAGTTTTTGTTTCTCTCCCAGTACAGGTCGCCTGTTTGTGGCAAGGAACCCTTCATGAGCAGTGGTTCCCACCTGTTCTTTCTGTATGTGAGGCAAGATTCAGAGAAAACAAATCCTAAGGCCTGCCCAGGGAATGTTAGGTTTGGTGGTGTTTTGTGGTTTGTTTTTTGGGTTTGTTTTTTTTCCCCTAGAGTTCTAGACTAGGTGACAGTTTTGCTGTTTGTATGATTTTAAAACAGTGCACTTCTTCTAAAAGCAAACGTTCATAACTCTCTGTTTATCTCAGAAATCTCAAAAATGAGTTTTGCTTGTCCTAAATGTTGTTTATAACTCAGTGATCTATTCTCCAATGGCTTTATTTGGGGATTTATTTTTTTTTTTAATAGCAAAATCTGAAAAGACTATAAAAATATATTTATTTTCTGTCAAAGGCTCTTCTGATGCATTTGTGTGCCTTCCTGCTGCCCTGCTCTGGCCTAACCCAGGTCTCCAGCCACACAGCACTAGCATTTCTGTTTCAGATACACAGACTAATTCTGTCTCTAATTTGGACCAAGGTTGTGTGTTTAAAAAAAGAAAAATTGCTATTAGCCTTATTTCATTTTAATTAGTTCACTGGAATGCTTAATGGCATATTCAGCCTAAATGCTTCACATAAATTAATTTTAATAGGTGATTTGTATCATTTAACACTAGAATATGTGGCTGCTTAAAAAAATAATTTCTCAAGACAAATGCGCCTTTGCACAAGGGGCAAAAATGGTATTCAGTCACAGAGCTAAGCTGAGCAACTCTCCTGTTTTCCCTCCTAGTTCACCAAATTCACGCTCTGGCCGAGTGCCACAGCAACTGAGCGCCAGAGGCGGGGAGTTCTCTGAGCCAGGAATTGGCAGTAAAAACATCCTAAATGATCTTAACTGCCACCAGGATGTAGGACTAGCGATGGCTCTTCAGATTAGCAAATTCCAAATAAAAACAATTTGATAGTTTAGAGGGGCTTGGAAATATCATTGTCTCTTCATATTTGTTTTTAAAGGTAACTCTTGGGTTTCCTTCTTTTTCCACTTCATCTTTTTCTCTCAACATATTTGCATTGCCCTGAACCCTGTTGGCTCTTCTTCACGCTGTTTCTGTGGTCCACTCCACCCTAGAAATTTCTGACCTTGACTACTACATTTTCACTAGCCTATTCTATTTTCTCATTCGGCCTCTCTGTAACATTTTATTCCCTGCTGTTATAATATCATTAGGTTGTTGCCAGGTCTTCACTCAGACACTATCTTTATGCCTGTTACACTACACTCTAATCCGGCTCGTGTGTTATTCTACATCCATTTCAACCCAGATGTACCGCTCTGTTGCCTTACCATTTGTCTTCAAATGCAGCTTAGGTAACATGGAGGAAAAGTTGTATCAGTGTGTTTGAGGAAGTTCACCTGCCAATAAAAAAGGCTGTCCAGTGTGCCCTTTAAAGCATAAATTGATCCACGATGAGTGTGTCCTAGTAAACAAGCACCATGATACAGAGAGGTGCTGTGCACAGTAAGTGCACCAGATGACCACTTCATTCCTAGGAATACAGCTGTGCAATGCAGAGTGAAAATTCTCTGCTCCTTGCCTGTTGCTGTGGTTCCTCTCCCACAACACTGGACTCTGGATAAATAGCTAAGTAGAAAGTGGTAGTTGATTATTACTTTTGGTATCATCTCAGAAATAAGCACAAATGTCCCCCCAAAACTGTCTCCAGTACACTGGTTAAGTTATTACTTGCTTTAAGCTGTTTTAGACCACTGTTGGGTGTCTGGGTGCTTTCTGGCCCTGATGGAATCTCTGTTCTCACTCCATTTTGAACTGAGAATACAAGCTACCAAAAGTAAAATTGAATTGGTAGAGCAACTCTGTTGTGTCCACCTCTCTTCTGTCCTTTTCCCATCACTGTGTTTTCACTCAAGAAGGGCATTTGAGACAGTAAAGAACTAAGATATCCACAGACCACCTTTTAATTATGATAGTTGCCATCTGCTGTTGCGTACACACAGCTAACAGCCAGTCCTTCCTAAGTGAATCATGTAATTAAACTAATCAGAACAAGGTTCACTGTCTTTCTCTGACCAGCCTTCATGACCAAGGGCCCTAGGAGAAGGAACAGATGGAGAGTCACTAGTGTGCCAAGTAAAATTGAGCAGTGCACCCACAACAATTATGAGGTCTTTCTCTCCTCAAGCTCTGACAGTTGTGGGGTTTTTTCATTTACTTTTTAATCGTTTTTAATCAGAAATGGGGCTGAATTCAATCTCCTCACGCAGTTAATTAGTGATGCTTTGCAACAATAAGTAGTTCTGTCTCGCTTGACCATGTACAGACTGATTGAACTGTCACATTTGAAGCCTATCACTGGAGTGGATGTGTACAGAGTGATTGCTCCTCCTCTTCACAGTTCTAAAGAAGGTTGTCTTTGCACGTGTCAGTGGTTTGAAAGAACTAGCAGCTCTCCCAGTACCAGTTATCTCTGCATTCTTTGCTAACATTTAATTTTTCTTACGTTTTACACCTGGAGGCTCTTCGTTCTTCACCATCTCTGTCTTTTGAAATCGTGTGAGGTGAGATGAGAAGGCTGTCTTATGGTAGGATCTTGACTTGGTACTGACAAAGTGAACTGGCTTATTTTTTGAACCTCAGTCCAAAAGCTGTTTGGAAAGGCTGGACTCCATGGCGGAACTAGGCTTCTGTGCTTGAAATTGAAAGTGTTGTTGGGAAGATTTTAAATTATACTGTGGAATGTTGACAGCTGAGAATAAGCAGTTTGGGATAAAGAAAGTATTAGAAACAACAATACAGCCTTCAGAAAGTTCAAGTCATGGAGTTGACCGGAAAAGTAAATAAGAACGTGAACTCTGGCAAGTCAAATGAAAAATATAAGGACCTGCCAGAAAGACTCTAAGCTATATAGTATTAATACAAACAATAAAAATCAAATAAAATTCCTAGTACCTCAGAAGCAAGTGCTGGAGTCTGGAGGGCCAGTAGATGATGAAGAAGTTTAAAAAATATTTGATGATGAAGCCATCAGTAGAAAGTTAAATGGCTTATGTGCATTCCTGTTTACCGTGGAGGAGTCCAAAGAGGTTCTTATTCCAGAAATTCTCTTTATGAGGAACAGGACTCATTGGAAGATCTGTCTCTGCTTGAAGTGTCAGCAAAGAAGTTTTTAGACCAAAGTGATAAATAAAGTTACAAGACCAGATGGTACTTGCCCAAGGGTTCCAAAGGCAACTTGGGCCTGAAATGACCTAATTAGTAATTATGCTATGGAACTTCTCAATACCTTGAAGCTAGAGAAAGAGAACATGGCTTACATGGTAGCAGTTCTTAAAGATAGTTCAGCAGGATATCACAGAGTTAGTGCCATTCTTAAAAATAAATGATAAAGAAGTAGTAACCAGATGGACCAACAACTCATGGTGGGAGAAAGTCAGTGTAGCTTTTGCAAAAACAATGCTGCTTAAACCTGCTGGAGTTTTTGAATGACTCAGCAAGCACAGAGAAGGGAAGCTTGGGACAAGAGAAGACTAGGGATCTGTGTTGCACCTGTACTGTTCAGCATACTCATAACTGTTCTGGTGAGAAGGGTGCTGAGTAGTTATGGAAGAAAAGACAAGAGCTGACTAGGAAGGATTGCAGCTTGTCCTTCTGACACTGAATTATAGGCAGTAAAATGTCAGATGAAATTTGTTCCAGATAAATATAAAGGGGGGTGGGATGGTGAATCTTAGTTTGTTTATGCACCGATGGGCTGAAAGTTAATTACTGCCACTTAAGAGGAAGAGCTTGTCATAATTTTGTGAAAATGAGAGTTCGATGTTCAACAGTAATCATATGAGCACATGTTAAGGGGTTTTGGGGAAAGGAATAAAGAAAACAGAGGATGGCATCACGGCTCTCAGTTCTCAGCAAACTGATTGCTATGGTTTTGCATGAAGGAAGATGTACTTTGAGATACAGTGCAACTGGAAAAGCAAAGAGGCGGAGAAGAATCATCAGGGATAAGGAATGGATTCCATACAAGGGATGCTTAAAAAGATTTGAACCCTTCAGCCTGGCAAAGACATGACTGAGCACAGTCTGGTCTAGATTAGAACTGAGGGTGCCTCTCCCAGAGTCTGTAGTGAGACCACAGAATGCAGCACCACAAAGCGCTTTGAATGACAGAGATTTATGTGGCTTAAGAATCAAGCAAATGAAATCACAGAAGGAAGTGCTATCAAATGGGCTGTTGAGCACAAAGTTTTTAAAAAACTGAGAATCCCCCCAAGCTGGAAATGGAGAAAATACACTCGGAGGGGTATCTGCATTTGCTGCTTCTTTTACTCCAGGATGCCTCTGTGTGTCAGGCAGGGTGCTGGACTTGATGGGTGTTAGATCTGAACCAGTACAATCTCAACAGCTGCCTTGTGGTGGGGGAAGAGGAGGGACACGGGTGAGTGTTACCTATGGGTACAGAAAGATGGTTGTCTGGAAGAGTGTGTGATAATTTCTTCTGTCCATACATGCTTTTGCTGCCATCTCTGGGGCAGTGGCGGGTGATGAAGGACAGAACCATCTCGGCCAAGCAGAACCTGCCTTGGTGAGCATGTGGGCGCTGCACACCCCATTTGATGTGCTGGAGTTGTCTGGGAGGAGAGGATACCCAGAAAAAAACCTGTCACAAGTGTAAAGCATTTTGCAGATTGCACACACATGGAAATCCACAGATCTACTATAATTACCTAATCTCATTTTGTGCAAAGTAATCTTGGGACTCGGTATTGCATAAGAGAGGTGCTCTCTTAAGTCATACCTACAGATAACAAAGGTCTAGTCAGTAGGGGCAAAGTAACAAGAATGTTAAGTGAGGGTGGAAGGACAACAATGGCAGCCTCAGATCTTGAGGACAAAATACTGCTTTCTGCCCCCATAGTCCCAGCCTTGCCTTCAGCCTTTGAGAGGGACTTGTCATGGTTGAGTAAGGCAGGGGAGAGATGCTGGAATTAGGTTTTTTTCCATGGGTTCTGAAATGGTGTTAATTTACTAATTGTGTAGGAATAGGGAAGTGAACGGCATGTGAGTAAACTTTACAGATATTGAGGATTAAAAAAAAAAAAAACCCAAAACCTTAGACTAGCCCTTGCTAAGTTTGGTGTTGGCAAAACAGGATGCACAGTGATGTTAGGACAGGTTTTTGCTTGCACATATTGCTGGTTTAGTTCTAACAACTTTGGCTTAAACAGGCTTAAAAAAGGTGTTTCAGGAACCTCCTTTTGCACTGTTTTTCCCCAATCAAGTGCTGGAAGCAAATTAAATAACCTGACTTGGAAAGGAAATGAAGGCATCTATTTTGTTTGCACTGAAAAAGCAATGCAAGAAAGCTCTACAGGTGGAATAGGAGAAAAGTAGAAACTGAAAGCAGAACTTCTGTTATAGCTGTTCTTTGTATGGCTGCTGTTCTATAGTTTAATCATCTGTACTGCTGTGCTCTGAGTCATTTCCAGGTCCTTTACAGCCTTTTGACATGGGGAGGATCACAACCACACAGAGTTGAAAGGTGCACTTGTGGATTCCTGTATCAGTTTAATGGTTTCTGGTTTGTTCTTTTTTTTGTATTTCTTAATACTGGGTTTTAATTTTTACAATTTTTTTTTTTTCTCTTCAGAGTGTGTATTTTAAAGGAATTACCTATATAACCCTAAAATACTGCCCTTGAGCAGCAGTGATCAGCTTCCGGTCCATTATTTCATACAGGAAGTTGAATGTAGTTTTTAGTTTTTACCTTGTGTATCACTTCACATTTATCCATTTCAGATTTTATTGCCCAGGCACAGAGTCTTCTGAAGTTCTGAAATTCTTCACAGTAAGCTTATTATTTGAACATCTCGGCAGCACCAGTAAATTTTGTTGTATTGCTATTTTTCCTTGCTTTTTCAGGTCGTTTAGCAATGTCCAGTTGCGTAGGTTCTACTGGTGGTATTCTGTGAGAGCTGAGCATTTCTTTTTGTCTGGTTTCCTGTCTTTTGCCAGTCATTTATGCATGCACAGGGAATTTCCCTGTAATTGGGTAGTTTGATTACTGCTTAAAAAAAAAAAAAAAAAAGACAAAACAACAAGGGTTGAATGGTATTGCACACTTAATCTGACCAGAGTTAGTAATTGGCACCTCTGTTTTGATAGATAGCTCTGGAGATCTCTGACCTGAGAATGGAGGGGTTTTATATAATTTTGTTTTCCAGAAATCTCTTTACATAGTGCAGCAGTTTAAGGAATTTGAAAGAATGCTAATATTCAGTAATAATGAAGAGAAGTAGGACAACCTTAACGATTATAATCCCATCAGACTAAGAAATCAATCCCAGGTACAATAATGGAATAAGTAACAGAGCTTTCAGGATAGAATTAAGGCAGTGTCTACTCATCTTGGACTGGGGGAAATAGAAAAAATTACTGTTAATTGTTTCAGTTTGATTCTTAAGTACAGGTGTTCATTTTAGCCTTCAGTTAACACTTGACAGTAATTGGACATCATTTTCAGTGAGAAACTAAGCCAGTACAAAATCAATATGTTTCATATTAAAATTTAGCAGAAAGAGGACAGCTTTAAAAGGCAAGTGGAGACTCGGGTCGATCTGTGTCTAGTGACAACATGAAGGAATTAGCTCTTGGGCTGTATTTCTCACCAGTCACCTGGAAGAAACAAAATACCAGTATGAAGAAATCTGCAGAGGCCAACTAAATGAGGAAGTGACAAAATTTCGTCACTAATGCAGTAAATGTAACTACCTGCTGGAGCGAGAGGCATGGTGGGGAATTCACTGTTCTTGCCTGGTTTTAAAGTCAAGATTGTCTGCACTTGAGATAATGAAAGGAGTGAAATGTATGCCGGGGAATGACCAAGGTGCAGTTTCTTTGCACTTGAAATGCACCTCAGAGCGTGGTTCTCTGATACAGTGTGAGTGGATATAACAGCACACCCTTGTCAAAAGCACAGTGTCCCACTGGGCTCTGTCTCCTTGGCCTGGTGTTGCAGCAGCTGTGGTGCCTTTAGGGCTGTGATGGACCCTGCGGGATATGGGAAGGTACACGGTGCTGTGCTTCCAAGGGCCCTCCTGGCTGAAGCACTCCACAGTGACACCTCTACCACTTTGTTCTCATTATGCCAGGAGCAGCCAGCTGATAGATCAGCCAGTTGCTACTGTCAAAGGTGTAAAGGTATTAAAAATAAGCCCCAAACAACTCTATGCTAGGATGCTTCAGTCTGGAAGGCATTTTAGGTGAGCAGCAGACAGAGTGAGTGAGGTAACCTGTTCGCTGTCTTTCCATTTTGAAATTAGGAGGCAGTAAAAGAAACTAAAAAGGACAATCTTGAATTTGTAGGAAGTGGCTTTACACACAATATGTAATTAATCTGTGGGAACTCCCTCCAACAGGATGTTGTGAGCACTGGAAGTTTACATGGGTTCAAAGGGAGTCTGGACAAGCTCATGGAAGAAAACTGCTTGAGGTTCCCAAATTCATGGGAACCACATCTGACCCAAGAAGTTCTGACCTGAAATGGTTGGAGGGTGGGTAACATGGAGGGAGAAACTTCTGGTTCCTTTTACCTTTCTGAGGGACTTCACTCCTGAACTGATCCTGAATGCTAGGTGCTGAGGTGGAGAGACCTAAGTCCCGTGTACTCATTTTTATATGTGTGTAGACCTGTAGTAAAGGACAGTCTTGTGAGTCACTAGATATATATAGGAAATGTAAGTTTAGTTGCAGGGACAGTTTGGTCCCCTGGTCAGTGTGCGTGCTGGAGCTGCTTGTGGGACACAGTTCTGGATTTAGAGGGTTACACAGGTCATAACTCGGGTGTTTTGACAAGAAGATAGTCTGTGTGTGCCTGGGGGTGTTTGATCATGCTGAGGCATCATTCCTGTAAAGCATGAACTAGTGGGCTGTACAGTGAAAGAGAGCAAAGCAAAATGTTTTGCTCTTTCCTGTGGTGGTTAGAAATCAAGTAAATTTATCAGAATCCAAAGCAATTTTCTTCTCTGAGAGTGAGATGAGCTGTATGTTGCCAGACAGGATTTATCCTGAAGAGAAAAGCAAGGGCAAAGGCTGTAATTCGATAGGATGAATCCAGCTCTGAGACTTCATGTGATATCTCAGATTAGATGTGCTATATCTGCATGACACACAACACAGATCTAGTACTGGCTGCCGATTCAGGTTTCCTCAAAAACTTTGTGCTGGCAGGCTTTATACTGGATGAGGAATGTCCTGCCCTGTTGCAGCCATCACAGAGGCAGCATAAACACACTGTGTGCTTAACTGGAAAGCATTGTATGCCCATGCCTATTAAACACCAGTTTTGTACTTCTGGATAACTCTTAATGACCATGTAAAACTCATCAGTCGTTAAGGGTTCACCAGGGCTGGCACTGAACCAATGTTGTTAAGACCTGATGCAGTTAATCTGGTCCTGCTCCCTGTTCTGGCAATGTGGGACAACGAGGCTTGAGCTGGTTATTTGTGGAGTTAGCTGAGACCTGGTGAGGTTTATTAGCTGGGGTTGTAACACAGCTATACTGCTCCCAATTTAAACTGGCTCTGTAAATGTACCTCTATGTTTGCAAAGCACTTTTCCCAAGCTAGTAAAACTTGCCAGACTTGAGCATGGTTAACACACAGTCTGAATAAACTGCTAGCAGGGAGCTGAACACTCTGCTTGCCGTATCTGAGGACTTACCTGAAGGACCTGTGTTCCCTATTTTAATCCCATGGGATACTACTGACTTGTGTCAGTGTTTCAATTGTACGGTTGAATATTACACAATCATTAAAAGTTATCCTGAAGTACAATCTTATAAGAGAAAATTTTAGTTTCACTGTGGATTACATTTAATATGCGATGTCAGTAGCCTGCCCTGTGCTTTGTCAGCTCTGGCACTCTTTGCAAGTGTTAAATTTTGTATGTGACCCACCCAAAAAAACCCAGCAGATAGCCAGATAGTTTTTTCTTACTGACTGCTACCACATAGCTCTGTAGTTGGAAATAGGTCTACTTGCAGTACTGGTAAACTGCTTTATGTATTGAATGCTGTAAGGAATATCTCTGTTGTTGTTTCCCAAATGCCTTGTTAGCAATGCTTTAAATAATGTGGCTTATCGGCTGGAGTGCAAGTGTCCGCGGGCAAATTTGCACAGAATTAAGTAAATTTCAACTATGGAAATAAATTGTGTTGACTGTCTTCTTTAGAGTGCTGACTGGATTCATGTTTTTAGTGTTTGTGTTCCAGGGGCTTGTAACTGAACTTTATTTCCACCCCTGTAATACTTGATTTCAAGTTGTACATGATATCAAACAAGCATAATCACTCTGAGCATGCAGTTTGTCTGGCTTTACTTTGAGTGCAGCTGTACAGATGAGTTCTATTTTGGATATCTTCAGAAATAGAGAGAATAAATAAGTGGTCACTTGCAGCACGTTTTAGTGTATGTAAATCTTCCAGATTTTTTTAGGAACCCTGTAGCAGAAGCATGGGTTGTATTTAACTCCTCTATGTAATTGAATTGGCTTGCTTTATTTTTTCTTACTCTTATTGCAGTCTCAAGGCTGTTTGTTACCCATTTTGTAACTTATGTAAAAGGTGAATTGCGGTCACAGTTTCCTTTCCTTCACAGTTACTGCTATTTAATAGCATGGCCATCCTGTATGGGTTGGGGGGGGGGGGGTGGAATAGCATGATAGCACACATAGGCTTCTGTATGGTCAAAGGAGCTGATTAAAGGTAGCCTGAACAGCGAAGTGCAGTGTTTCTGACATTTGTACATATGTATTTTCTCTGATGATTAGCATAGTGCAGACAAAAAATTATTAAATGTATAGTAGGTTACATTTTCCATTGGGACTTTAGTGGAGGAGAAGGTTGAGACATTTGCCTCTACTTTGTAGTTAAACAGCTGGGAAATGTGGGAATCCTGGATTCTGCTTTAGAGGAGGGTGGATTTGAGCACTTACATTCTTCTGCCCTCTTCCTCCTGGCCCCATTTTCTGCTCATAGTCTTTGTACCATTTCCGCCCCCCCCCAATGCTCTGTATTCTGTCTCACCCATGACTATTTGTTTTGGGGCTGATATGCTTTCTGCTCCAAACTGTTTTGGTAGTTCTCATTTTGGATGACAGACCTTGCTAAACATCCAGAAGAAAACTGCAGGAAAACCCTGCTCGTCCATGTTATCTTCATCACTAGAGTCACTGGGGAAACTCATTCCTCCTCCCACTCAAACTCGAACAAAAGTGAGTATATTTTAAGAGTAAATTCAGGTCCTGATGCAGAGGCAGTTCTCCCCTGTCTGTGGTAGGTAGAGGGTAGGGCTTGACTGGTCAGGGTAGGGGACACTTGAGTGTCTTCTGGTCCCTCAGCCTTGCTCTCCTTCCTCCTGATGGCCCAGGGCAGGGCTGACTGAATGAAGGGGGAAATGAAGCAAGCAAGAAGAGTGCCAGACCGTAACTTGCTCAATAGCAAACTGATTAAGTGCTGAATGTGAAGGAGTCGGTGGCAAAACAGTCTTCACAAAGATTTCAATACACTTGCTTTCCAACATTTTGGTTTTAAGGACTTCAGCAAGGTTAGGTGGAAAGAATTTAAAGGATGCTTCCCCCTCAGTGTCAGAAGCATCGTTAATGGTCCTGCTGCACTGCTTCTGCTGAGTTCTTGCTAGGATATGCAGTAATCCAGATCTTCTTCGACAAAGCTGCATTATGAAAGGGATCTATGCCTGTATGGCATATCAGGCAGTATAAAATTATTAATAGTTGATTGGTAATTGAAGTTAAACCTAGTCAGGATACCTATGTGATGGAAAAGGGCTGGTTTTTCCACCTTATTGCTTTCTCCAAGAGAGATCCAGAGTGAGACGGGCAAGCCTGGCATGTTTGGTACCAGCTTATCCAACTTCAGAATGTCAACAGTGTGTCCACAGTCCTCGCTCATGCTGTGTGGCCTTGGGATTTGCAGCAAGAGAGACACGGGAAATGTTCTTCCTTGGAAAATTAAATAGTGTGCTGAAGAGAAGAGGCAAATTCCACTGCAGGAAACAGTAATACCTGGGGGGGCTGGACAGGGTGGATGTATGTTTAAAATATGGGAAAAATTATTTTCTCCATTTCTCATTCTTCTGGACTATTTACTCTTAACAAGCAGGGCTTTATGCTGCAGGAGTCTTGGAGCTTCACTGCACTTAGAAATAGCAGCCTCATGTAACAAGGATATTAGTGTGGCAACTCTCAGCAAACAGGAGCTCCTTGTGTTGAAACCTCCTGTGATGATAGTGGGATTGAGTAAATGATGCCTAAAGCTCTTGTAATACCTGTGAAAGGCCCAGGCTTAGGTTGAGGAAATGTCATAATTGAATCTCTTCCATTCAGATGAGTCACTTGAGTCATATTGTAAGATTTTTTTTCCCCACTTAAAATCTAGCAGACTACCTGGTTTTAAGAATCCTATAAATACAAAGGTGGGAGGAGTGGCTCATTTAAGAGTAGGGAAAATTGTGGATTTGTTGCCTTGCTGCAGAAGACAGCACAGATTCCCCTAGATCACTGCAGCCATTCTGCTGTGCTAATTGGGATACAGTATTTCTTGCTGAATGCACTGTGTGCATCGTCAGTGATGCTGTTCTAGCAGCTTTCTGGATTTATTGGTCTCTCCCTGCTCTATGCATTGAATAAAAGGGTGAATGTGTAGTACTTGTGTTCAGTTACAGTGTAGTAGTAGTAGCTTGGGTTTGGTCTATTTGTAATATTTTCTTATGTAGTTCATCTAGATTTTTTTTTACCTCTAAATGTAGACACATACCGGTGACAGGCTGTGCTGCAGTAAATACTAACTTGCACATAACATCACGTATTGTACATCTTAAATGAAACTTTTTAGGCTAGCAAAGTGCTTTTTTCATTCCCCCATATTGCTCATCCAATGTTGATGTATTTCCAGGCTTCAGAATACTTGATTAAGAAAACCAGAGCATGTCAAAAGGCAGAAAGACCCGACTGCTGTGAATGCTATTATTGTTGTCCTTGTAATATGCATCACTAAGATGTAGCTCCACTCTAAGCAATCAGGTTTTTTCTCAATTGTACTATGGAGATACTGCTTTTCTGAGTATTTGCCAGACCTGACAATCTCTTACAGCTACCCACTGGATAGGAATGTATTTATTTGCTCTAAAAATAATTAGCTAAAAGATGCTGATATATAAATGGAAGCCTCTAAATCAGGAAATTATTATTGTAAATATGCTTATGTTTGGATTATGGGATGCTGTCGCTGGGGCCAGATAGCTGCTAAAATTTCAAGGCCAAATAAGGGCATTTGAGACATTGTAGCACTACTAGAACAATTTCCATATGCATGGAGGTGTTCAGCGATACAGACAAGGTGAATTTGTCATGATAAGAAAGCTGGGTGCAGGCCCAACAGCAGTTCCACCCTTGGAACACCCACAGGTTGAACAGAAGCAGAGCATATTGTTCTGGCAGCAAGTGAGGGTTCAATCTCACCATTCTGGTGAAGAAACTTCAAGTACCATAAAGCTGTAGAGTTTGTAACCACTAATGTCAGGATGTTGGTTGTGATGTTGGGCATCTTCCTTCTGAGTTAGATGAAGGGGGCTATCTAGTGATCAGACCTGACCTCCTATGATGCCTGTGTCTGTCTAGTGTTTATAATCTGAGCTGTTCTGAAAATGCGTTGAGAATAAACAAACTAGCCTCAGTCTGTGCTGCATGCCCAGGGGAATGCTTGAGGTAAGCAAATCAAAAGCAACTCCTAAGGCTTTGGAGGCAAGTGAAAGCTGCAAGGATATGAGTGGTGATCTTTGCATCCTGAACTGAATTTTGTACAATACATTTGTTCCTAGGATGTGATGCAGAAGGAATTCTATGGTAATGCTCTGGAAGGTGAAGCTAAAGTAATAAAGGATGAGGGTGGCATAGGTCACCAAGACAAGATAAAGTGGTGGAGACTTTGTGAGCATCCAGCAAGATCCTCTAGAAGTTGTTGATAAGGAAATTTTAATCACCTAGATACTTGATGTACTAGATTTAAAGGACTCTTCAGCAGGTTTGAGATGTCTTGGTAACCATTCTGCGCATAAAAGACTGTGAGCAGGGGAGAGTTGCATGGAGTGGAACCTAAGCAGTAGAAAGGAAGTAGTTGAGCATGCACTGCTGATGAAGGGCAACTTGACTGACAGAGTGGTCTTTCACATAATGTTAACAGTTCTAAAGAAAGACTCAGGCAGGGATTGTTTCCTGATAGGCTTTTCTCAGGATAAAGATACCGAGGAGAAATGTTTGGTGGTTTTTGTTGTTGTTTGGTTGTGTTGGGTTTTTTTTTAAATATATATGTGTGTATATATGTGTATATATATTAAATTTTCAATACATTTCTTTAGGAAATTTTTAACAGAATTGGAGTTTTCTTGTAGACTTTAGGCATAATTATGTAGAAGGCCAAAACATAAAATGAGATTCACCTGTCAAGGAACACTTAAAAAAAAAAAAATAATAATCTAGAGTGACAGAAGTATTTAGAGGAAGATAAAGGAAGAGTTGATCTGATAATCCAGAGAAAAAGACAGTTATCCATAGGTGATGCCAAAAAGGTCACCTAGCCTAGGTGCTGTTGCAGGTGACACAAGTGATCAAGGGCCAGACCCTCAGCTGCTAGCACAGGAGGGAGGAGGAGGAAGGATACTGAGGAAGGACAGGTGATCCCATTCCGTCATCCACCTACGTAGTCTCCAGTGTGATTTCATCAATGACCTAGATAATTATCTGGGAATTATGATTATTAAACTTGCATCTGAGAGAGACTATGAGTAAGCTGGAGGACAGAACTAGAACCCAAAAGCTGAATAAAACATCAATCAGAGGAAGGATAAATAAAAGCGTGACAGTAGAATATTCAGCTGTGTGAGTAGAGACCAACTTATTATGTAGCTGTCCTAATGAAAAAAGATCAGGGAGTTATCGTGAATTAAAAGCTGAATATTATCAGCAATGTTGTCTTCTGGGGTGGGAAGGGAGGGAAGCTGACATACGCTTCCATTATGATATTTAAGCAACAGTATATCCTGGGAGATCAATAAAATAATCCTTCAGCTCTAGTTTAATGTTCATAAAACCCGAGGTCAAATACTGGATTCTGGTTTTGGGCTTGATGCCTTGGTAAATTTGTGCCAATTGGACTGTGCCCAGAAGGGAGCAACAGGAAAGTCTAGGAAATACGATTTACAAAGGCGGCTTGAATAAACTAGAATTGTTTTGCCTGAAGAGAAGACTAAATGAAGGCATGTATTCTCAGCTGCACTAGGGCAAGGGAATAATCTATTCTGTGCCCACTACAAATAGGATAAACAGTAATGGGCTTACATCACATCAAAGGAGGCTGAGGATGCACACTGGGGGAAATTTTCTCATAGTAAATATTGTGGAGCACAGGAGTAGACAGCTTCAGAGGTTTCATAGGACTCAGCATTACAGTTTTGAATAGCAGATTAGCCAAAGCCAACAGTAGGTAGAACTTGTAAGTAGTTGATCTGGACTTGGTAGAGAGAACAGGTGATTGCCATTTCTGTAAAAATCAAACATTGCCATTGCTAGAAGGTATTCAAAACCATCTAAAACCACTGAAATAAAAACTTTTTAGAGCTTGGATTATTTTAAACCTTACACAAATGTTAAAAATAACCCCAAATCCCTAAGGTAAATAACTGGAATGTGTGTACATATATATTCACAAGGTGAAAGCAGCTCGTTTGGGTGATAGACTTGGGCTGTGTGAACAGTTGCATCTGATAAAGCTGTGCTCTGAAAGTCCTTCTCTGTTTGTACCTGGAGCAGAAATATAGTGTCTCGGTAATATCCATGGCTTCTTCATCACCTGATAGTACTAACAGTTGTTTTTAGATGGTTAGTTTTACCTTTTTACTGAATTTTGTAAGGCAAGAAAAGTGGAAAAGAGAAGGTGATTTTCCTATGTCCTGTAATTCTCTTCTGTGCTTCTTTAAGCTCTTCTCCCCTTGCCAGCAGCCCTAGTCATCCTCACAGAGCTTTGTACTGGGATTGTCATGGCAAAAATTAACTCGCTATGGTGCTCCCTCTGTGGTATTTCAGTCATGCAATGATAGGTATTATGGTGGCGTTGTTGTTTGCACCATTTTCAGGAAGCTTCATGTGATGACTAAGTGGCTTCCCCTGAAGAAGAGTAGTTGTGGTCTGTCCTCATTCCAGTCCCTGGTAGCCAGGTCACTCCTTAAACCTCTGGCTTGTCCCTGCAGTGGTCACAAATAAATGCCTAAGGAAAAGAAAGAAGAGCAGGCACATACATACTGCTTCCCAAAGTATTTGGTCAGCCTCAAAGTACATTTACTGTGGAGATACTCTAAGACAGATTAGTTTCTTCATTCTTTAACTCGTATAGGAAGCTTCTCCCCTGTACTTGCCCTGTCCTTTTTAGGCCTATATAAATTTCTAGTGTCCATAACATCCCCCTGTTGGAGTTCCAAAGGCCCATTGCCTTCTGGTGGGTTTGAACCCTTTTCTGCTGTCTTTGTATCACCCTCTTTGTGTTTGTTTCTGAGAAGTGATGATGACCAGTCAATCCCTATTGATGTTATTTGGGCCACTCGTGAGTTGGCTGCAATTTGCCAAATCCAACACAAACATCTCCTTCAGTCCCACCCTGACCAGGCTTTCGATAAACTTTTTCAAGCTTTCATACCATCTTTTGAGGCCAAAGTTGCATGTGAGCCAGCTGTGGATTTCTGTGGTCCTGGCACAAACCAATACAGTGAATAGCTGAGATCTGTGTGGAGCACCACAGTGGTGTCTTCCTCTGTGTCCCCTTTTTACCTAATGTAAGCTGATAGCAGGCTATATTAACCTGCTGACAGCAACATCCACGAAAGCAGATTAAGGAGTAGGATGTGTCCTTCCAAAATCCTTTGCCGTGTGGTGGTTGTAATTTGAGGAACTGAGATCCTCTTGGTGCTCTGACGTAGCAGCAGATGCTCCTCGGTCCAGCTGACTGGCACTCTGTAGTTAAGACAACTCAGCATGACAACAGAAAAAAACCCATACATACCTGCCCTTGAATTGAAGCAACTTTTCCATGATTCCCCTGAAGACACTTTTCAAAAGGTGCACATGAACAGTGCCGCTCGCGGTTGCTGTGTGATCCGTTCTCAACCTTTAGAGTAGGTCAAGTGCTAAATGCTAAACTTTCTATTATTTTTGCCCGCCGTGACTCACCAATGTGTTGGCAAGTGTTGGGGAATGTTTTTTTTCTCAAAAGGATGGGAATTTGAATCCATGTGATTCCAGTTACCTGTCTGGGTTTTTAATGGATATGTAGCCCCATTTAAAAAATCTTACTAATTGAAAACTTAGTGGTTGCTATTTATTAGCATATCGGTTAAAAACTGGAGCAAAAGAGTTAATAAGTTGTCATTTTGTTTTTCAGCTATGGCAGCCATTCGAAAAAAGCTGGTTATAGTGGGTGATGGTGCCTGTGGAAAGACCTGTCTGCTGATTGTATTTAGCAAAGACCAGTTCCCTGAAGTGTATGTTCCCACTGTCTTTGAAAATTACGTAGCAGATATTGAAGTGGATGGAAAGCAGGTATGTGTACACTTCTGTAACAGTTAAAATGGATTTTCTTTATTCAGAACAGCATGGACATCTCTACACTTCTTTAGTAAGTGGTCAGGACACGTACTTAGTGCTGATGTTGTAAATATGCTGGCCTTGCTAGAACCTGTCTGATTAACAACCTATTTTTAACGTTATTCGAGTTGAGATTCTAACCACTATACAGTTCTTTCAAGTAGAATGTTGCAGGAGGTAGGAGGGGATGGAGCAATTCAAAGACATGCCTGTATGCTGAGGACACAGGGCTCCCTGCCTTTGGAATTGCATAGTGGAGTCCCTGTTTTGATAGGGACCCGGTATTGTTGGGTTTTTGTTGGGTTTTGGGTTTTTTTGGTCATACCCACTCCTGACAATGTGCAGGAGTGCTTCAAGTAAATTAACCATTAAAATACTTCATTTTAGTTTTAACTATTGTAAAAATCAATTTTCACTGTATGTGACCTCAGAGTCTTTTGTTCGGCAAACAAGCAAAGGTGCCAGACACCTGCTCCAAGAGGCAGTTTTCAGAAGGCTGCTCTCTGAACACTGAGTCAGTTGCCTTCTGCATTTATGTCACACAAGGCAGTGTGTGATGTGTAAAATTGTTGCTTTCCAGGATACTCATGGAAACGCACAAAGCAGAAACTTTTCATTTTACAGGAAAAAAAGTGCAAAGCTCAAGTATTTTCAAAACCTTTTAGGAAGCCATGGCATATGTCTGGTTTGTTGCTGTGACCACACAGAGCTGGCCTCAGTGCCATGGGTCCGCACGTCAAGCATGTTTTTCATTCTGGTGGTGCTGAGCTTTCCTGTTTTGCCCCTTACTGTGACACGTCTTTGCTCTGGGTTCAGGTACAGCCAGAACACCTTTCAGTCAGTTCTAGTTCAGATGCACTGACAGATTAATTGAAACTACTCAGTTTCAATCCTAATTTGAGCAAAAACATTTTGAGCTGGTTTTAGTCTTTATGTTAAATTTAATTTCCTACTGTTAGAGGCATGGATTATTTGTGGGTTTAGTTGTGATAGTTCATGCTCTTTGAGTCTAAAAAGAGCTTTTCTCTCCTATGGTATGAATGAGTAGAAAGAATTTGGACTAATATTAGAACATGTTTCTCCTCAAGCAACGCTTTCCACAGTTTTTATATTGTATCTTAGATGGTAGGGACTATTGTTTAAAATAAGTATCATACCCATTTCTTTCTCTTATCACCTAGTCAAACTTCCTTGTTCCCTTCTGCCTGAATCTCTACATCTCTAAACAGGTGAACAGGGAGTCATGTCCCATCAGCTATATGCAGCTGGTATTTAAATAAAAGTTGCTTGAGCGGTGCATTTTCTGTGGTGGACATGTCAGCTGATTTGCTTTTGTAACTAAATGACATTTTATTCAGGCACTTGTCTTCAGAAAACTTGATTACGGAAGTTTGTAGGAGAGCAGTGCCTAAGACGGTTCTGTTTGACAGCCACTCACTGCTGTTTTCCTAGGAAAGCATTACCAGAAATCTTCATCAGCCATATGGTTATCACAAAATGGTGATGGTATGTGTGGATTTTTTTAGATAGAGCAAAGGAGCTGACTCCAGTGTCATGTGAGCAAACCCTCAACAGACATCTCCCTAAAAAAGATGAATGTTTGCCACAAAATTCACATTTGCAAATGCAGAGGTGACAGGGGAGTATTTCTGAATGTAATACAGAAGAGTTTTGTGTGTATGTGTGCAACTAAAGCTTTGTATCTTCACAATCTAACCATACAGTTTTCTTGCACATCCAAGCTCACATTTGGGTTCCAGTTCTGCCCATCTGTATTTATCTGACCTGCTGTGGACTTTTTTTCCCTCCGTAATGTTTGAATGTAAGAGTTTAAACAAGAAATCCACTCTGTTGCAAAGCCAAACACATCAGAGAATCTCAAACAAGAGTATACCTTAACTTGATTCTAGCTTTTAAATTTCCTAGTTTAGATGTTGGCAACAAGAAGCTTTACACACAAATCATCTTAATTTCAAAGGAATTTGCAAGTCTAAATTTCTGCTGTGATGGAGCTTTAATGAATTTATGCACAGCTACATACAATCTTGACATTTCTTTTCTCACTACAGGTTACAGCTGTAAACCAATTGAAAATGTCCATAATCCTAAAAAGCGTATATTTAGAGTCCATTTTTACTGAACCACTGCTGTTTCTGGAATGCTTATCAGAGAGATTTCCAGTGCTTCAGAGCTGATTCCCTTCAATTCTTCTGCCTTGCTTTTCTGATGGTAGCTTTTTTGTCATTTCAGAGAATTGACACTGGCCATGGATATAAAGAAAAGTCTAAGTGGCAATAAATTGATTTTTGGTGTTATGGAATTAAAATTTCTAGTAGTTCTCCTGTAAAAGTGTTTTATCTTGTAGTTTTCTCCTTTAGTGTTAACTGGAATATTTTATCCAGTTCTCTTGGGTTACAGGTTTCTGAATCAAAGCCTTCCTGGTGATCTGGCTAACTGCCTTATCTTTCTTCTGCAGGTTGAGTTGGCTTTGTGGGATACAGCAGGACAAGAAGACTATGATCGACTTAGACCGCTTTCTTATCCAGATACTGATGTTATACTTATGTGTTTTTCAATTGATAGTCCTGATAGTTTAGGTAAGTAGATCGCTAACTGAATTGGCACCACTTCTCTCTGTCACTGTATTCCCCTTGGAAATTGTACTGTAAAATATATTTTAACATGCTGTAATGGTAGAGAGCATACCTAGTTTCAAAATTCATACTGGCTTGAACGTATAGTTTTCAGATGTTAAGATCTGAAAGGAACCTGTCATCTTCAGCAATGCTGAGTGGCATATTGAGAGCCTCAACAGTGTGCTGTGTTTACCCAGGGCTCTGCTGCCTCATTTGAGCAACACTTAGCAGGGAGGCAGCTCCCTGGCATAGATCAGCACCCCCCAACTCAGCAACACTGCCCGGTGGGCCAAGGCAGCGTGCTAGTGTGCTCGTCCCTTGGGAGGGGCTTCCCTGCAGACTCCAGGCGAGCAGGAAGGCTGTGGCTGTGCTGCTGTGTCCAGGAGCCCTGTGAGTACATGAGATGTCTGCTGAGTGGAAAATCCCACCCAGGGTTGGATATTTATTCTTTTTTCCTTGAAAATTGTAGGTTCTTACACAATCAAGACCACTCTATATCCAGGAAAATAGAGTAACTTCCTTTCTAAAGGGAAGAGTAACTTCCTTTCTAAATGGGAAAGCTAAGTTTGTGTTTTCATCCCCTCTGCCACCCCCACCCCCTCCTTGTTATTCAAGAGAGATCAGCATGAAACACTCTTGAGTTTTTGATCCCAAATAGCCTGGGGGTTTTTGCTGTCTCCTTGGTGGGTGAAAAACATGAGTTAGAACCACACTGCAGGGGGACTCTTCCTGAAAGCAGGGGTGGCTCACTCACTGGTGGAAATGATCACAAGCTGGAGATTTAAACTCTTCTAGTCTGCTCTCCAGCGACTGACATCTGCTTGTGATAGAAAAAAAAAAAGAGAAGAAAATAATTGCCAGGCTTATGATTTCTGAGCTTCAAAAGCATACATTACAAAAATCTCTGTATTAGTTGAGCACCTCTTCTGTGTGGAGTCCAAGACTCCATTGAAGATTTATAAACCTTATGCATAGATATCGATGTATTTGATCTTAACAAAGGTGTCTTTGAAGAAGGCAAGGAGCAGACAATACCTACTTCTCACAACTCATTAGTGGCTATTCTTACTAGAATGAAAATAATGCTATGGCAGATCTTTAGGCACGTTGATTCTGTGGGTATATATATGTGTGTGTGTATGACCAGGCGTAAGGAGAATCTTCTGCACAGTGACCAACCGGTACTTGTTTGTAACTGGTCAGAATCATGCCCATGCATTGGGCAGCTCTGTGCCAGGAGAAGTAAGAGGCCACTGCGCTTTGTCTGTCGATGACAGGTGTCGTATTATTTTAAACAGTGCTCAAAAATGAGGTACTATTTCTTTCTTAAATGCATTAAACCACTGAATCCTTTGGAGCTTTTTACTGCCAGGGTGCTCACGATCCCTGCAAGCTGTCCTCACAGAGGCTTTTTTACTGCACATCTCATGTGTCTTATGGATGAACAGAGTTGTGTCTTAGGAAGAAACAAGAATGAGACAGAAAGGATTCAGGAAGCACAGAAATGCAGTTAATGGATTAGTTCTGAATGCAGCTACCACAATGGTTGAAAAATACCATTCCTGCCACAATTTAGAGAAGGTTTGAGTAAATAAGCAAAATATTCCTTAATCTGTTACAGTGGTGTAACAGCCAGGCAGCTCTTCAGGTGTGCAGCATCTAGAGGCCAGCACCCCCTGAGCGCTCCAGGTGCAGCTGCAGAAGTGCTGTTTTGGCTGTAGTGCAAAAACTGTCTTTAAAATGCTTGTCTAAATTGTTCTTTCAAGCAAGAAAACAATGCCATAATAGTGAATGTCTCTTCAAAAGCTGAATGGAATTTCGTGCAGATAAAAAGGGGTTATGTAGCCTGCAGGTACATCCACTGGTGCATCTCAGATGTCTGAGAGCTTCTGAAAGCAAAACCAAATGTTTTGGGCTGTTCAACACTTCCTGCTATATAGAATTTATCAAGGTTTTGCTTTCAAAAGCTCTCAAGTCTTCCATTTGCAGCTCCATTAAAACCAAAACAAACAACAACAACAACAAAAAAGATAAAAAAGAAAGCGAACAAACATAAAAAAACTCACATAGGGCAGTTACGTTAGGAGGAAAAAGTTTCTTGTATGAGTGCAAATTCATTTGCTGCAGATGGGGAGAAATGGGAAATCTGCAAATGACTTACACAAAGTGCTTGTTTCTGTGCATCTGTCATTAGTGTATAGAACAGCACTTCTGCTGCAGTTAAGGGATTGTTCAGAGTGGTTGGTTGGTTTGATACTGTTTTATAAAAGGAAGAAATGATGTAAAAACTTACGCTTCAGGGTTGTGCCCAGCTGTAGCTTCTGGAGATAAAAACAAAACAAAACAAAAGTTGTCTCTCTTGAAAACATTCCATAACTCTCTACTGTAGAATCCAGCATGCTGTTCTTTGAAGTACCTGATGCTAACCCTTCTCAAGTGTCTGCTGAGGTTACGTGTCCTTCAGCCTTAAAATTACCATAGACAGGCTTGTCTTTTTTGGTAATACCAAAACAGGTCTATTTTCTTTCCAAGTTAATAGTAGAAAAGAAGGCATCAGTGTGGATTAGCAAGCTAAAGCCAGTCAGGCAGCAAGTAAAATCTTTCAAAATACAACTCTCTGCAGAAGTGGGGCTTAGTACAGTCATACTTCTAATTTTTTTTTTTTTTTTTTTTTTTTTAAGAAAACATCCCAGAGAAGTGGACCCCAGAGGTGAAGCATTTCTGCCCCAATGTGCCTATCATCTTGGTAGGAAACAAGAAGGACCTGAGGAATGATGAGCACACAAGACGAGAGCTGGCCAAAATGAAGCAGGCAGGTTCTTTTCTGGTAGTCGTACAACAAATGAGGAAGGCGTGCAGCGGTTCTACCAGAGCGTTAAATGGGCACCCGCGGCTTGCTGCCAGCTTCCTATGGCCTGCATAATGAACACTTCTCTGTGACAGAAACCAGAAAGTATATATTACTTTTGAGTGTTTCTTGTTTCAGATTCAGATAAATGCTTTTAGAAAAAGGCATTCTCAGTAATGAAAATGCCTATGTTGGGTTACTAACAGTCATCTGCTTGCTGTGCTGGAGAGCTGGGTGCCTGAGGTGGAAAGGAATTAGGAGACATCAACCCATCAAGTGCATGCGCACTCGAGTTGTACTGTATTTTGTATGTTCAGGATATGAAAGGAACTGGTTTTATTGGTTGGTGTTTTGAAGTGATAACCACAGGTGCTGTAGCTCATTCCTGAGCCTGTCACTAGGTTTTGTTTTCAGATTTGAGTCTGAAACCCCCAGCTGGGGTATGGAACTGCAAATAGTCTGCTCTGTCCTAGAATTTTTGTTCCTGTTGCATATTTGTTTTTATACAAAGACTGAGGTATTGATTTGGGGATTTGTTCCTAGGCCTTCGTTACGATTGTGGCAAAGAGTTGCATAAATGTTTCCTCTGAAACAGCAATCATTTGCTCAAGTTTCAAAGGGTCTTCTTGCAGCTTTAGAGCTCAGAGGTGTTAGAAAAGTGATCGTGTCCTAAGCATTGCCTCAGTATGCAAGTAGACACCCCATCTGTAATCCAGGCTGAGGCACATGCTGCATCCTGAGAAAATAAGTACATTGTATTTTACATCTGCCTTTATTATTTAAAGGATTGCTCTGGGGGGAGCAATGAATTAGTAACTAACTAATTATAGGTGTTTAATCCAGAAATTCCTTTCCCTTTCCAGGGAAGCTGGGTGGGAGAGGGCAGATTGGTGTGCATCGGTGTAGCTTTGGGTTGTCCTCACCTGTTGCTCTTGTGTTGTTACAGGAGCCTGTCAAACCCGAGGAAGGAAGAGATATGGCAAACCGCATTGGTGCATTTGGGTATATGGAGTGTTCGGCAAAGACCAAAGACGGTGTGAGGGAGGTTTTTGAAATGGCCACTAGAGCTGCTTTGCAAGCCCGGCGTGGCAAGAAAAAGTCCGGGTGCCTTCTCTTATAAAGTGTGGCCAGAGGAAGATGGCCAAAGCAGCACCCTGCACTTGAGTAATTTTGAAGTGCTGTTTATTAATCTTAGTGTATGATTACTGGCCTTTTTCATTATCTATAATTTACTTAAGAGATTTAAAAATCGAGTCATCTTGCTACCAGTATTTAGAAGCCAACCATGATTTTTATAACAATCTGCATCAAAATTCATCTGTGCACCCAAGGTTAACCTCAACATTCCTCTAACAAACCTTTTCTGCACTCACAGGATATGCCAGGCGCTAATTGAAGACAATTCTCTATCTTATTTCTTCTCTCTAAAAGAGAAAAAGCTATCAACACAGAGGATTGATCCGTAACTACTTTATAACTAACGTCCTATTCTAATTGAGTAAAACAGTTACATGGCTGTATGTGGAATCGAGTGTAGCTTCAGTGCTATCACATTTAGGAAGATCTGATTTTCATGGCTCAGTGGTTTAAAACTTTAGTTTGAAAATGTGATCACTCTGAAATGACCAAGTCCCATTCAGCTAAGGAAAAGTGAGGGTTCTGTGGTTTCATGTTAGTTACCTTTTAGTTACTGTGTAATTAGTGCCAGTTTAAATGTATGTTACCAAAAATAAATCTATTTACCCCAGCTTAGATGTAGTATTTTTTGTATAATTGGATTTCCTAATACTGTTACTTGTAACCTCTGCGTTAAGGTGTTCTGGGTTTTTTAAGAAACTGTATTTGAAAATAAAGTCCGATGGAAAGCAGCTGATCCTCTTCCCCTGTTCATTTGTAAGAGTCTGACCCATTTGAATGATTTGAGTGGTCTGCACACCCAGGAGGAGTTTTTTCCATGACGTGCCGTAGGGAGGAGAAAAGACAGCCTGCTCACACTCAAAGCTTCTGAACTGTTCAGTTGCCTTAAGTTCATTGCTGGACCCAGTTTCAAAACTTAAAAAAAAAAAAAAAGGAAAAAAAAAAAAAAGGAAATTTTTTGTGTAAGTTTGGTTACCATGTAGTGATCAGACTCCTAACCTGTGAACTTCTTGCTGTTCTGCAGCCAACTAAACTCTTTCTGTATTTTCATTTTTCCAACAACTAATAGAATAAAGGCAGTTTTCTAAGCTCCCTGTATCCTGGTGTCTGTATTCCTCACTCTGGGTTTTTGGCCCAGCATCTGACAGCCTGAATCAGAAATACCATTTTTGATACAGCTGTGGTAGGATTCGCTGAGCAGCTGCAAGTGCTTTGATACTTATTTTTGTTTCCCAGCCAGCAATACGCATCTGCTGCTCGCAGTGGTTTCTGAGCGCTGCAGCAGAGCAGAGGTGGAATCATTCACCCTGCCTGGACCCTGCAGTGAGTGGCAAAGCTTTCCAGGAGCTGCATTTGATGTTCAAGCCAGATGAGAGTACATCAGTTGAGTTGAATTTGCCAGTCTGAGCATGAGAACAGACAAGCAGGAGGAAGGTGTGTAGGAGGGGAGCACAGGAAGAAGGGAGGAAAAGGTGGCAGTGTTGCTGTAGGAGCACGGGATGGTACAGAGTGTGCTGGTCTGCACTGTTGTGTACGACAGGGAACAGCAGTGTGCAGCTCCATGCGTGCACTGGTGTTTACAGTGGCTGCTGGTGAGCTGAGAGCCTCTGCCAGCTGGGAAGACAGGGTCTGGCTGCTGCTGACTTCTATGCTGCCTTCCACTAATGGCCTAAAAAGAAAATGTCGCACTCTCCCCCCCCCCCCCCCCCCCCACCCTCCCCCCCCTCCCCCCCGCCACCGCCCCCGCAAACCCCCACCCACCGGACGCCCC
>JAAGNO010017519.1:0-21350 GCA_033439905.1 Ceryle rudis
GGCCAACCGTCCGGGGGGGGGGGCGGGGGGGGGTTGTTGTGGCCCCAGGGGCGGGGGGGGGTCCCCGGGGTCTCAGTGGGCTCTGGCAGGGCGTGTGGGTGCACTGGAGGGCTGGGGAGCTGCCGTAAAAAGAAGTCCCCGTAGTGAGCATCCCAGGCTGGTGGTGGAGAACTGGAGGAGCAAACCATGGGGGGGACACAACTGACAAGAGCCACGGGGGTTGCTGGTTCTGCCCCGAGAAACTGCTTTATCTTGCACCAGAGGAACAGGCAGGATCGTGGCATCATCCTCTGCTCTAGGGCTCAGCTCTTCCCCGACGTGTTTCCTGTCTGACCGTCAGGAAAAGGCAAAAGGCTTCTTTGCCTCCTCCCTGGATGTGTCCAAGGTCAGGTTGGATGGGGCTCTGAGCAACCCAATCTAGCTGAAGGTGTCCCTGCCCGTGGCAGGGGGTTGGAATGGGATGTTCTTCAAGGTCTCTTCCAACCCAAACCTTTCTATGATTTAGTTCCTGCTGGGAGGCTGTGGGATCCAGCTGTGGGTCTGGGAAAGGGAGGGACTGGGTCAGAGCTGCTGTGCCCTTTAGGAGGTGGTGGATGAGGTGAGGGGGAGAGTCTTTGTGCCTGGATTTATTGGGGAGGTTTAAGTTTTGTTCCTCTAATACCAGCTGCTGCAGTGATGTTTCCTTCCCCATCATGAACTGTGTGTCTGTGCTGTCTTCTTTCCCTCCCTACCCTTAAAATAATGAAGAGAATTATAATATTTCCAGGGTCTTTTGATTTGGGGTCTGTGTGTGGCCACTTCTACCTGCTTAAAATGGATGAAAAGCATTTTCATCCCCCTCCCCAGAGGGTCCAGCACCTCCTTTGCAAGAGGCTGAGGCCAGGTAGGAAGTTTATTTTTAATTTTTGTGATTTTGTGTTGTGTCTGTAAGTCTGGGCAGTAACATTCTCTGCGTGGCAGGGACAGGAGGTGGCAAACTGTAGCCAAGCTCTGAGCACTGCTCTTTTTCAGCTTAGGGAATCATAAAAGGAACAAGGAAATGCAGATCCTGTTCCCCCAAGCCAGGCAGTTTGATTTCTGTATTACCCCAGAAGTAAAGGGATGTATTGCACTTTAAAAGGAAAGAGAAGCCACTGGTTTGCTGTTAAGATTCGCTTAGTTTGGGGTTTGTCCCAGCAAAGGCAGCAGTTGCCTTTTTGCCCATCTTTCAGCAGAAGTTGCAGTACCAAGAAGTAACTTCTAGGGACAGGACTAGAATTAATTTGCTGTTTTCTCACCCCCCTGGAGACACCTTTCTTCTCACCCCCTTCTTCTTCTTTATCTCACTTCATCTTCCTCCCTGTATCCTTCTCATGTTCCCCTTTTCCCTGAGCTGCTCTGAGAAGCCAGATCTTGCAGCGATGAGGAAGATGGAAGAAGGGAAGGAGCACATTGTGAGATGCAGGATGCTTGCGCCGAATGCCCTGCTAGCAGTTCCATCTGCGCAGCACACTGGTCCAGCTTTCGACTGTGATCGCAGTGCTGGGATCTGGACAGGGAGGTTTCTTTTGCAGTTTTGGGGAGGGGAGGAAGATGGGTGGCAAATCTGTGCTGTGGCTGCTGCCTGCCTGCAGCGCTGCCTGTCGCCTCCTGGGTTTGTTGGAAATCTGAATCAGGTTGGAAAGATCATCTTGGGCAGATGTCACCAGAGTTACCTGGGGCTTGAATCACTTCTTAATTTGCTATTGAGCAGCTTGCTTGGTGTTGATGACATTTTCTCCCCTGGAGCAGTGGCACTTTGGGGCGTGGGAAGACAAGATAAGTCCTTAATGCCAATGGAGGGTGAGGAGTCCAACAAGCCCCTTCTCCCAGCTAATCTGCACTGAAGTGAGTAAAGGAGGGAAAAGTCTTTCAAAAAAAGCTTACTGGTAGCCAGGGCTGTTAAACTTCAGAATATTAATCCAAGAGTGTTGCTGGAAGGACTCCCAGGCCTCCTAAACCCAGAAGGAACACAGTGTTGGAAGATATAAGGTGGCACTAATGCTGTCCTGGCCCCGGAGGTGTGCTGGATACCTTTAATAGGCTGCACGTCTCTTAACTACTTTTATTTCGATAAAAGATCTCCATAAAACTTCCAAATGCCTGTGCCATCACCTGCCTTTCAATCACTCCAAGCACTGCCTCTCCTGCACAGCCTTCCCAGAGCTGTCTGTGCCATGTGGGCTCGGGTTCACGCCACCCCCCACTGTGCTGGATGCATCCCACCTATTCCCACACTGGTCTGGGGGGGTGAGACACTTCTGGGGAGCAGCTCTGCAGCTCCGGTTTGTTTCCTCACAACTCAGTGAAGCTGAGCTGAGGTCAGTGCAGCTCAGGACGAAGAGGAAGAACAAGGGATAAAAATGATTTAATATGACTTTCTGGGTTTCTTGGTGTTTGGAAGGAGCTGGGGACTGGAGTGGCATAAAGGAGGACTGATTTAGGAGCTGCTCTATCTCATCCTGTGCTGTGATGGTTCCCTCTGGAGCTACTTAAATAGCCCATGCGTGATGAGCATGGGGCTGGTGCTGGTGGGGATGTCTCCCTGCGTCCAGCCTGGGGACATGTCCCAGCCTGTGTGGCCCATCTGAGGGGTCTGTTCACTAGAAGTGGGCTCCTGCACCTCCTGTGCAGAAACAAGACCCCAGCAGTGGAAATAAAACCATCCAAGCAGGTCCTGGGCCAGCATTTAGGGACAGGTTTCCTTTTAAATACTGGTGAATATAATCCCGCTGCTGTAAAACTGGATGGGAGGAAGTCATGGAGAGTCTGGGTGCTGCATTCCGCTCATCTACAGAAAACTCTTGTCCCTGCTGCTTTTTCCCCAGGAAGGTCCCAGGCCAAGATGGTGGGGGGGTTGGAAGGGGCATCCCAGCCTCTTGCTGGGCAGCTGTGGAGGATGGGTGAGTTGGTGCCAAGGTTCCGACTCTGGCTTTGCTTGGCCCGGCTGCTCTGAAGCTGCAGCTCCAAAGTGGGGTAATAGAGGAAGATGTGGTGACCAAAACTGCTCACTGTCCTGCGTGGGCTTCTCGCAGCAGGCGAGACATGTTCCTGGGGTGTGATGACAGAGGGGTGATGGGGGACTTCCAGCTCCATTTCTTTGTGCAGTACTTGGCACATAGGTCCAGCCACCCCAGCTGGGATTCCAGGTGTTGCTGCAAAAATATAATCCCATCTTGTTCAAAATTCCTAAATGCAATGTCACCCACGTGCTTCTGGTGGTTTCGAAAACCTCCTTTTTTATTTTTCCCAGGGCAGGGGACCCAGCTCTCTAGATGGGATGCTCTCACTATTGCAGTGAGTAGGGGCTGGTTTTGGGAGGCTGGAGGATGCAGCCCCTCGCCTGATGCTGATGTGACTCCCGTCTGGGGGGCAAGGGGAAGCAACCCGGGGAGCAGCTGAGATTGTTTTTGGGGGTGATTCCTCTCAAAGCTGAATTGGAGGAAGCCTCGGCCGTGCTGCCAGGCCCTTTCTCCCCGGTGCTGCTCAGCCCAGATCCGCGTTGCTTTTCCTGGGTTTCTATTGCCCTCTAGTGGGACCCAGTGCTGGGAAGAATGGCTCGGACTGGGGGGGGCTCAACTCCGCCTGATTCCTGAGAAATCACAAGATGCTGAGCACCAGGAGGGAGGGAGATTGGGAGAGGAGAGGCTCTGGCAGCACCTCCCGTTTACCAGGGCAGTTTTCTATTAACGGATCTTGGTTTTGGAATAATTTTCTTTTCACGAGACGTTATCACCCTCAGCAGAGTTAAGGTGAGAAGGAGATTAGAAAGACAAAAAGGGCCGGAAAGGGGGAATGTATTTTTAAACAGAAAGGCTGCAGTGACCTGAGGTGCAGCTGGGCACTGGTGGGGAAGAGTCTGACTGTTGGCAGCATCACTGGCAGTAAGAGCAAGGACAAGGGTTTGCTGTTACCTGCAGCAGGGTGCTGCTGAGTGTCTTCCTCCGGTAACGTGCCCAGACATCCCCATGTGCAGGCTTAGCTACACAGGAGACCTGTGCCCTGGGGTTCTGGTGGCTTTTGCAGGGTGCCAGGCAGGCATCTCAAAGGTTCATCACCAAAAGGAAAGGGCTCAGTTCTCTCACAGCATCGGGGAGGGGAGAGATGTGGCACAATGGAGCTGCCTGGTGGGTCCGATGCTCCTGTAGATCTCCAGTGCTGCTCTCACAAAGCTGGAGCTGCTGCCTGTAAAGCAGCGTTGTCAAGACCGTGAGTGCCAAAGACCAGAGGGGAAGAAAGCGGGGGGGGTGAAAAAACAACCCTGAGAGGGAAGATGCTGTGGGAGAGACAGCAAAGATCAGGAGGTCAGGGAGACTGCCGGCTTACACAGAGACTCCAAAGCAGCAAGGGAGCAGAGAGAGAGTGGGAACCCAAGCCTTCAAATGCCTGACAGCTGGAAGGGGAGGAACATCATTAATTCAGGTGTTGATTAAGAGTGATATCCAGCCTGAGCTGCTCTGGATCCCCTGATGCGGCCCTTTCCCCTTCCACTCACTCTGGGAAAGAGGCCGCCTGCCTTATTTTGGTTTGGCAGCCCAGCACCCCAAGGTTATCTGGCCGCAGCAGTGAGATTTCAGCCCAGCTTTGCTGAGCCATGGGCAGTGTTCTGTCTCCTGCCTCCTCTTCAGGAGCTGCTGGATATGCTTTGCCTTCCTCAGCTGGGTGGAGGTAGAGGGATGTGCCCCCAGAGCCTGGGGAGCCAGTGGGGTGCTGTTGGCACTCAGAAATACAGAAAATGTGGTTAATTCATACCTCGCTCTCACAGAGCCTTTCACTTCATTGCTGAGGGGCATGGTTTAGTGGTGGACTTGGCAGTGTTGGGTTAACTGTTGGACTCGATAACCTTAAAGGTCTTTTCCAACCTAAACAATTCTAAGATTCTATGATTGGCAGATATCAAAATATTTCTCCAGGCTGGTAAATATGGTTATTCCAGATCGATTTGAGTTTAGGGGGCCAGGAGCAAACCTGAGGGGGAGAGGGCAGGTTCCTGTGTGCCAGTCGGCTGCATCCTGCTGCATCCTTTGCTGCCTATGCAAGACAAGCAGATTCCTGCCCCCCTACCCCACCCAAGCATCACCATATGTGCCCATACGTCTACTGCTGTTCATGTACATAATGCAGCTCCGTTTCCTTTTTTTATTATTATTTTTATAAATGCATATGGAAGGCATGTTCATGCTCTGGGCTCCTGTGCTGTCCTGGTGAAAGTTCTCCTAAACCACTCATCTGAAATCAGCTGCCAGACGGGAGGTTTGAAGCCAATGGTCCCATCTCCGGCTGCACTCAGCCCTTCTCTGGATCTGGCTGAACCCTCCCAGCCAGGTAGGACCCACCTTTCCAGGGCTCATAAACTGGGCACCTCCAAAGTGTACCCTGGTTTTGCCTTTGGAACACATTAGGCTACCCTTTTGGATACTAAAATATAATGTTGCTCCTGGGAAAATTATCTCTAAATCCACCCTGTTCCCAGCTGTGTACATGGGTTTTCCCCCTCCCTTTTCCAGTAATGAAGAATAATCATTTCCAAAAGGTGACACCTCATCTCAGTGTGTTTACCAAGTGCCAGGGCCTCTTGGCTAAGGCTGCAGGAACCTATTTGGATTTTTAAATGGGAAATCAAATTAAAAGTTTTTTCCCCATTTCCTTTTTCTCTTGCGACGGAGTCACTGGGATTTTCCTAGAGAACTGGGATGAGGCACTTTGGCAACACACTGCCCAAAAAAGGAGCAAACCTGGGGGTTTAGGTGAAGCTGGGGCCCAGTATCTCGGAATGTGGATGCAGCTGGGAATGTGGATGCATGTAGGGGTGATGTGCTTTAGGGTATGTCCCAATGGGGAGTGGGAGGCTGGGGTGGGGAAGGACTGGGTGCAAATCCTGCCTTTGCAGGGAGGCAGAGGAGGCTGTGAGCTGAGGGAGTCCTTCTGCCGTGCGTCTGCAGAGGGTAGCAGGGAGCTGCTCTGGGCATTGCCCACTTTCTGGGTGCACCCACCGTTGCTGGGGCTGCAAAAGCAGTGAGCCCCAAAATCTGCTGGCCTGGGAGCAGCAGATGCCGCCCAGAACCACCTTCCACATCACATGGCCCTGATTGCACATGAAAATTTAACTACCTAGGAAACTTTGAAATTACCGTTCATGTTTATCGTTGGGGACCCAGGAAGGACGAGTGTGTCCTGTTTTGCTGTACCATGGAGGGTTTGGATGACTTTTCCTCCTCATCTCATTTGGGTTTCTCTGTGTTAGCTCATATGGGTTTCTCAGGCCAAATGGGAAAGAAAAGACATTTCTTGCCTCTGCTCTGGTGGGTTGGAAAGGGGATCCCAGTTGGTTCAGGGTACTGGGAAAGGGATGTTGGGGCTATCTGTCCCCAGGGTGAGGGGCCCAGCAGGTTCCCTTCTGTCTGGGGATAGGTGGCTCTGAATTCCCTTCCCACCCTCAGAGGCTGAATATCTTTTCATAAAAATAAGCAAAGAGGCAACTTCATTCTCTCTGGGAAAAGGAATAATCTTGAGGAAAATAAAGCTGGAGCAGAGATGGGGTTTTGAGCCGTGAGCAGCTCTTCCCTGCATTTTGGGTGTAGAGCGCGGGATTTTTCTCAAAGCAAGGCTTTCAGTTGCCTGCAAATCCTCCCATAGGACAACAGAGTGTGTGGAGGTGGCCAACACCACCCCCATGCCTTGAAACCCCAAACCTCAGGAGGGGGAAAAGTCATTTATCCTGCCCGTTCAGGCGAGGCCAGGCATTCTGCCGGATGAATGGCTGGTGGAGGTGACGGTTCACATCTCACGCAGCTTCTCCTTCCTTCGGAGCAGGACAGAGATTAACAGCTCATTTCTGCTGGGCTCAGCAAAGAGCAATGCCACCGGCTGCCCAAGGCAGATGTGAAATGATAAATTGGAGATGAAAAGGGTTCACGTCCCACTAACATTTTACCGGGTCACATCCCATATTTACATCACGGTCCTCTCATTGTGAAAAGGCATCTAAACATGATCCAATCTGTTGGCACAAAAACTGCATAGCTTGCAGCCGTCAGGGTTTCTTGCCCGGCCCTCAGAGCAGGACAGTGCTGAATGGAATTAAAATGATCAGTAAAAATGCTGCGATGCCTCTGGCTGGGACAGAGTTGTTTGCATGCCTTTGAAAGGAGAGGGGGGCAGGGGGGGAAGAGATCTCTTCGTGCAAAATGCCCTCCGTGCTATTTTTGTCGGGACAGAGAAAAGGCTGAAATCTTCACAGCTTCCTGCCCAAGCTGCAAGGAGAGGAAAAACCTCTTAGCAGCAAATCTCAGAGGCTCAAAGCTGTGCTTTGGCCCCAAAAGAGCATCTGTCTGCAGCAATGCTGCCTGACCATGGGCTGCTCTTCCCCCGCCTCGCCTGTCGGCTGATATTTAAGTTGTGGCTGACGGTGTCAAGGGATTTATGCCGGGATCTCACCCCGCGTTTTAAATGTGCTGTAAACACACGAGGTTTGCAGAGGGAGGTTTGGAAAGGTGGCCAGTGGGAGGAGATGCCCCTGCCAGGCTCCTTGAATTAACACAGCTTGGTGAGGAAAATCTGAATTTCTCAGGCACATCTTGGAGGAAGATGGTTGAACTTCTCAGATGCCTCTTCCTGAGCGTGTGCAGACAGGGAGTCTCATTTTTCTTGCCTCCAAAGCCTCGATTTACTCCCCAGCTTACCTCTAGATAAAAGCTGCTTTAGACAAACCTTCCCCTCTCAGCCCCATCTCCCTGTGGTCCTGCCCGTGTTGTGTGTTCCTGCCTCTCTGTGTGCCCGGGCTGGCTGAGGAGGGGAGATAAGCCCTGTCTGGGAGCTGGGTCGTAATACTAATGATTAACATTTCTTAACGCTGGAGCAGGCTGGACAAGTGGTAGAGTTTTTTTCCCCAGGGAAAATTTTGCCTTATTGTCATTAAAAAGGGATAAGGAAGTGGGGGCGGCGCAGCGGGATAACTGGTGAAAAGGTGTGGAAAAGAGGTTTGGGGGTTTTTTTCCTGAAAAACTGGGGAAAGGGGGAAACTGTTCTTTTCTTTTTCCCTTTTTTCTTCTTCCCCCTGCAGATATTTAAACTGTCCAGCAGGCAGCCCAGGCTCCAGCACTGGCTCTCTTTTCCCTTATCATTTTTCCCAGAGCTTTTCACCTGCAGGTGGGGCCATAAACCCCTGGGACTGTTCCAGCCTCATCTCAAAACACTCTTCCCCTCCCTTGCTGAGACTCTCTCTGCTTTCAGGGGGGATGAGACCCCCAGACCAAGGCAGGATGGGGACCCTCGGATGCCACAGGGCTCCTAGCCCACCCGCTGACTCCAGGGCTGTGATTTCACCTTGTGTCAAAGCAGGAAAAAAAATTCAAGGCAAGGGCCCCTTTTTGCTAATGTTTTACATCTGCCCAGGCATGACAGGGTTGCTTGGGAGAGGAGATTTCTTCTCAGAAACTGACAGAGGCAGCTCCTCTGAAGGGTTCTCATGCCCTAAACTTGGTCTGATTGGTTTTTGGTGGATTTTTTTTTTTTTTTTTTTTTTCCTGCTGCATTTGGTCATCTAAGAAATTCCTGCCTCTGAATCCGACCTTGCCCATCACTGCCATGGAGCGTGGAGTATTCCCCCGGGGCTCTGTGCTCTGCCAGCAGCAGTGGGGTGCACAGAGCAGGGACATCCACCCCCCTCCCTCCCGGGGTTCCCTGCCGCTGTTCAGCAGCGATCACCTGAGCTCTGCCCGGGTGCTCAGTGGGAGTTCAAATGACTTTGCAAATGCAGTTATATGGAGATGCATTTTGCAATGCATGGTAGCGGCTGACAGTCCTGGGGGGTGGCTGGGCACACCCACAGCCTTGGCTAACGACCCACTAGCCCCAAATTTCCTCCAACTAATTAAAAATTGATTTTTATTTTTTTTTTATCTGCCTGTGCAGAGGAGATGGGGGCGAAGGCAGAGGGCAGGTATTTGACAGTGCGTTTCCAGCCCTCGCACTCCATCAGCAGCCTGGGTTGGGTCCAAGGTGGGGGCGGCTGGTGCTGGCCGAGCGCAGCCCTCCTGTCCCTGTGGGTTCAGAAGTGGAGCTGCTTTCCATGCCGGGGATCAGGTGGCCCACAGGAAGGGGCCTGGACCAGGTGTCTTGGGCTTGTTTTGGGGTGGAAGTTGTGGGATTTGGGAGGCGTATTTGGCTGGTGGGCTGAACAACATGTGGGGTCAGGAGATGTGGAGGAGGAGGAGAGAAACCAGGGCAGGTGCTCAGTGCTTTAAAACAAGGGGGTGACCATGGATCTCATTGAATGTGTATTTTTGAGTGACATCTCTGTGTGCTGTGGGGATAGGGCAGCATCAGCCCCAGTTCTGTCCTTGTTTGCATTTGGGGGCTCCCTGTGTCTGAGACCTTGTGCTTTCCGTGGGGGGGGCTTTGTCTTCTCAGCCCCTTCTTTCCATCACGCATCTTTATCCTCCATCCATCCCCATGGCAAAGGCAAGGCTGACCTGAGCTTTTCCAGCCCAGTCCTCTTTGCCATCACTGAGCCTTCAGCTGTGACCTGGCAGCAGGAGGCTCCTGGGGCTCAGCCCACAGCATGAAGCACTTTCAGTTCAAATTCAGGGTCCCACAGGCTTGTCCTCATGAAAGACGCAGGCTGAGAGCAGCCAGATGGGTTTGGATGTGTGTGTTCAACCCGGACCTATATGCTGAGATGTACCCCAGGGCTGTGCTTGGCTTCTTTGCCAAAATAAAGTACTTGAAGTGAAAATACTGCAGTGATTGCATGTGCCCCCCTGCTCCCCAGTTCCACTCACCCCTTGACCCTCCAGCTGCCTTATCCCCATTGAAAAGTAACAAATACAGCCCAAAAGCTGCAAATCTCCCCCTTGACACCTGCACTTTCTGCTCAGCCTTGTCCCCGAGGAGGGGCCAGGGCCACTCAGGCAGCAGGTCCCAGCTCCCAGGGGTGTTCTGTGCTGGACAGGGCCATGATTGATGAGCGGCTTTCCTGCCCTCAGGGGCTGCAGCTTTGCTTGTTCGAGGGCTTTGGGGGAATTTCTGCCTTTCTTTAGGCTCTGCTTTTCAGTTCACTGCGTTTTTAAGCCTTCCTGCTCTGCTTGAGAAGGCTGGAGGGTCAGCGGAGGGAAAAACAGCTTTTAATGAGAAAAGAAGCTGCAGCACTGTTCTCAGCATTGCTTTTTTTGGTTTGATATCACCCATTTTACCCCCAAACCGACCAGTTTGCTCTCTCCCAACCCTTTTCCCACAGCCCAACCTGAAGCTTGCTGTCGCGGGATGGGGCAGAACATGGCGCGTTGTGTGAGCTTGTGTTGACAAGCTCAGACTCTCCCGGGAATAACCCAGATGGATTTGCTCTTGGAAAACCATGCTTCGGATAACGATGCAGCTTTCCTAATTACTCCAGTGGCCGGATCCCAGACGGCGTAGAGCAGCTAATGGATCCGTTTGAAGCAGCTGAGGGTCCAGGTCCATTGATGTCCTAATTCATGGGCCGAAGCAACGAGCAGCCGCTCTCCGATCGCCCCGAGCTCTGACAGCAGCAAAGGGAGCAATTCATGGGCACTGGGGAGGAAGGAGGGTTTGTTAGATCAGAAAGGCTCCCAGTGAATGCAAGATTGTTTGTTGCCTCTCGACTAACTGAGCCGCAGAGGGTGTTGAGGGATGTGTGCTCAAGGGTGACATCCCAGACTAGCAAGAAACGTGAGAGAAGCACCCAAACTGGGATGATTGGTGCCTCTGGGGGTGGCTTACAGTCCTTCTCCAGGCTGGGGGAGACACATCCCCCTCCTCCTTCCTGCGGGTGGAGGATTCACGCATGTTCCGCATCCATAGGTGAGTGGCCAGGGGTCAGGACAAAGCCCTCTACCAGTGACCACCTCTTACCAAAAGCTGTGGTCAAAAATGGTACCTTTCTGGCCAGTGGAGCCACGTACCCCAGGGGAAGGGAGCCCTGAGTTTCCTTCCTCTGACAGTGCCTGTTTATGCATTTTATCCAATTACTGCTTAATGCAAAATGCATAAGGAGCCCTTGGAGTGAGGACAGAAACCCACGGGTCATCTTTGCCGTCCTCATCGGCAGATATGACCCTTTAGGACAATTTCCAGCCTCAGCTGAGTGACTTCGTGAGAAGATTTCTGTTCCTGAGAAGATTTCTGTCTCTCTCTCTTTTTTTTTTTTTTTTAGGTTGGGGGTTTTTTTAGGGTTGTTTTTTTTTTTAATTCATTTATTTAGTTCCAAGCAGTTGCTGGTTAATTTTTGCTCTGGTTTAGGAGAAAAAAAACAAACAACAAACAACCAAAAAAACCCACCAAGACCAAACCAACCAACCAAAAAAAACCCAAACCCCAATTATGCCTGGAGGCTGAATTAGCTTCATTTAAGCATCCTATTGCCACGTCTCACCTAGGGCTTCTGTTGCTAGATTAAAACCTTTTGCACTGGGGAATTGGGGTTGCTTTCAAGAGGTCTTGAGCCGACCCACCTCAAGCACTGAAAATCACAGGGGGGGCTCTTTGAAAGCACAAGCCGCTGCCGGCATCGCGGCTTCCTGGTTAACCTGGCAGGGTCCGCGCTGCCGGCTGTCGCTTGACCTGAGGCAGGAAAGAAACATCTTGTACAACCGAAGCCCTGTTGCGGCTTTTGAGGTTTTTGCAAGTTAAAGCAACAAATTGTCCATTTAAGTGAAACCTACACTGCAGCCTGGTCCCCAGGGAAGCCCCAGATCCTGAGCCAAAATCTGAGAGCAGCAGGAGAAAAATCAATCGTTATTATAGGAAATCAAGCAAACTCTAAAGCTCTGTTTCCCTTCCTCACTTGGCAAATCCCCCCCTCCTTTTTTTTGGCTCAGATTTTCCCTTTCTTATTTCTAAAGTGGACAAAAAGACACGGATAGTGATACAGTTCCCTGCCCCTACAGACAGCCTTTACTCTAGGCTGAACCAGGACCCCAAATCTCTCTATTATTTTAATAGCGATGCGCCTTGCGAGATGATTGACCGCAGACCTTCTGCAAGCCTGGCAAAGGATTTTTTTTCCAACCTAATTGGATTTGCTTTCCCAATTTCTGCAGCTTGTGTGCTCCTTATTTTGTTATTTATAGAAAACATCTGTCTGAGTGTCAGCTGGTTCTTAGGTGGGAAACTGGGGCTTGGTGATTTCTTTGCTCTACATGGCCAGGGTGAAACACTGTAAATAGTGATGATCCCGCTAAGTCCCTTTGGGAGAGTAGCAGCAGGATTTATGGGTGATGAGCTACCCCCAGGTGCCTCCTTGCACCCAACAGCAGCAGATGGGTGCAAAAGGGCAGGGTGAAAACCATGACTGCATGAAAAAAGAGGGTACATCCTATCTGGGAAAAAAACCTTTCAGGAAGACAGGATCTTCCTCCACCCCAGTGCTGTTGAATGGGCAGGGAAAAGCCAGGGATGTTTTTTTCCCAGGTAAGAAGCTGATCCACAGGATGAGCGAGTGTCATAATGCTGACTAAGCTAGTTATTACAGCTCTGATTAACCCAGGTCATTAATCTCAGGGACTGAATGTGGTAGAGGTCAACGTGTTCACAGCTGGTTGGGAGATGTGAGGATGTAATTGCTTTGGAGATGTTAATTCTCCCCATCTACCCCCTGCACCCATTTCTGCTCATCGCTTATGGGTTTGGGAAGCTTTTTTTCTCATCTTTTCAACTTTCTGGAAGCTGAGGCTGAAGGGGTTTGTACCAGCGATGGCAGCAGTACAGACAAACCCTCCTGCTCCCCGTCTGCCTGACGGGGCTGAGGTGGGCGTCTGTGAGATGGGGTCCAGGGCCAGCTGGGTGCAGCTGATGGGACAACCCGGCTGCAAATCCCTGGATGCAAAATTACTTTGCTGGGTGGGAAAGGAGGAGGGAACTGAGCCAAGGTGGTGGATTAATTGGGTAAGATCATGCAGCAGATTTACAGCAGCTGGAAATCAGATGCGTCCTCCTCAGTGCTCCATTAACCCCAAATCATCCCTCTTCCTCCCTGTGCACATCTCTGAAAGCTTTGCCCTATAGATAACAGAAAGCAGGTAAGAGCTCCCAAACACCTTTTATCCTGGTGCTTTTGGATTGAAACCGTCAAAAAAGGTGACATGAAGGTTGGGATTTTTTTGAGAGTCTTGGCAGCTTTTATTTGTGATACTGTGATGAGGCATTTCATTCTTGGGGTGTGGGGACCTGCGGTGTGGATGCACAATGCTCTCGGGATGGTTTTAGTTGTATCGTGAGGCACCACAGGCAAAAGGAGCTCTTGGTTTGTGAACAGAGGACTGGCCACTGATAGCAAAGTGATTTACAGTGAGGCTTAGGGCAGCCAGCTCCAGGAGTGTTTTTATGTGATGGCCTAATGGTTATTAATTTGTTGGGAATTTACTGAAATGTTATTAATCCTGATAGGCTTGTTGGGTATTTAATGCAAATACTTCAAGTGCTTCTGTGGGACTTTTTTTCCCCTGGAATGGTGTATTTAGCTGCAGAGCCCCCATGCGAGAAGGAGCTCCTGTTTCGATGGAAATGTCAATGAATCTCCTCACCAGTCACAGTGGGGATCTGTATTTCAGCCATGCTCTTCCCCATGCCCTCGGTCAGGGTTCCCCAGCCTTGTCTGCCATCCTCATCCTCTCTGCTCTGAGGTTTCAAGTTCCTCTTCACATTTCCAGCTCTAAATATCTTTCATCTCCTCTTCTTTGCAAGAGCCACCGAATTGCCCGTGTCCCTGGCTGGCTGGCTCTGCCTAACCCACTCCCGTGGGTCAGCCCTTTCATTTCTCCCTTGCTTTGATTCCTCCTTTTACGGTCTTGGCTGGCAAGCTGATCTCCAGCCATGTGTTTCTGTTTAGGTGGCCTGACAGATTGAGGTTTCCAGCTTTCTTGGTGGGAAACACGGCTCCAAAAGCCTGGAAACGTGTGAAGGTTGCAATCCGATTCCGGCTGTGCTCCCCACTCCCCCTCCTCTCGGTCCCTGCAGGGAGAGCGGAGCTGATGCCAGACTGGGGGGGAAAGGGAAAAAAACCCAACCCCAAACCTCCCAAGGAAACTGGAAATATATGTAGGACTTTATCCAAAGATCGATTAAATAAATCATAAGCTGGGACTGTGGGAGCGGCAGGTTCCTTTGGAGGGCTCAGCTCCCAGGTCAGCAGCTGGGGGGAGCTGGCTGGGGGGGCAGTCAGGGCTGTGCAGCCGCTGCCCCAAAGGCTCCAATATGAGCTTGGCGCTGGGGACTGCATGTGTTTCCCGTGCACGGGCAATGGGCCTCTGGCTCAAGTCCTCTCCAAAGGGGGTTAAGCCTGGTGTGGGTGAGCAGAGCTGCCTTGAGCCTTTCTCACCCCATTGCAGAGGGAGCTGCAGAGCATCCCTGGGTGCTCATGGCCCTTTCCCTGCCATCCCTGGGGCTTGCAGCATCCCCACGGGCAGGCTAACACCTCTGGCCTCATCCCAGGCTAGTGGACTGGTGCTGATGGGAGACAAAGAGCCTTTTGAAGGGTTTGGAGACGCAAATAAAGGGATGGACATGCCACTGTGCTGAGGGGCGAGGGCCAGGGTGAGCTGTCTGCCTCAATTGATGGCTTTATCCTTTATCTTCTGTCCTCGCTCCCTCTGGAGCTCCTCAGCAGGAAGCAAAGCCAGATGCCTGGCATTTTGGCTGTCCACGGGCTGCCACCTCTCATTGCTCAGCATTGTGGCCACCACCAGCAGCTCCCTCAGACCCTTGTGTGTTCCCATTTGTGGTGTGGGGCCCAGTGGGCATCTCGGCTCAGCCGTGGGGGTCTTTGTGTGGCTCATCCCCTGTGTGTGTCTGGCTGGAGCCTGGACTTCCAGTCTCCCCTGGCTAGAGGAAGGCAAGAGGGTCACCTCTTCTGACCTTCTCACCGAGCCAAGTATTAGGGCTTGGCTCTCGCTGTGGCTGAACACATGCAGCCATTTCCTTCCCAGCCAAGTGAGCCTTTCTGGGAATGAGGAGGGGAAGAGAGGTGCCTTCCACTCTTCCCTTCCCCAGTGCGCTTGGGAAGAGGTGGGTCTGGAAATAGCCCACAGTGTGAAGTCCCCTCATCGCCTGCTCAGGTGCAGCCTGGTGATGCTGACCATGTAGGGACCAATCCCCTCCTCATGCTTCTGCTGTTGCAGCCACTGGGACCCACCTATGGGACAGGGGGTTTGGGTGAAGGAAGGTTTGCAAAGTGGGATCGCTGGTGTTTACAGAGTTGAACGTGGTGCCGACCTGGGATAACAGGCGTGATGTTCCTCATTTTACGAGAGAGATGTCCAGGGACAGCCCTGCCCTTTTTGCTGAATGGTTCCTGATGGGAGATGAGTGATTGCCAGGAGAAGGGTGGATGAAAAGAATGCTTATCCCCGGGCTCTGCTCAGAGTCCAGCTTGTTCCCAGCAGCCTGGCACAGTCGCCATGAGATGCTGTGGTCTCACGGTCCACTGAGAGAGTGATAGGAAAGAGCACAAGTAAGCACTGTGCCTGCACCCCGGGGCTGGTGCTGAGCTGCTCCCTGGGGTGGTGGGGACATGAGAAGACCCGTTGAGATGGGAGAGGTAGGAGGGTTTTCGATTCAGAGCGGAGGAAGGTGCAGGAGTCCTGTTATGGCCCCGATGAAGTGGTGTGTGCCGCGGGAGTGCTCTGGCAAGCTGGGCTAACGTTTGGCCACTGTGCCTGGGGCTGCTCCTGTTCAAATGTTCTGTAATTTCAGTCTGGTTCCCAGCATCTGCTCCTGCCATCAGCCTGGCCCCTGAGCCTTGCTCTCCGTGGGCGGCAGATTCCCCTCTCGCCTTCACTGGTGGGGCCAAGAATAATACATGTTGGCGGCAAAATGCCCAAAATCCTCTGAAACCCCCCTGAATCTCCTGACTCGTGATGGGCAGTGGGAGGATGGGGAGCCTCAATGCCTTTGGGAGTTAGGGACTGGGAGGGAGAAACAAGAGGGCTGGGGAAGGCGTGCAGGAGGCAGGGCTGCTGGAAAGATCCAGCAAGAGGGTAAGGGAATAATCAAGGGTATTTATGGGATTCCCACCCCTTGTGTTCAGCATCGCACCAGCACAGGCACATAATCCCCAGCCAGGGACCAGGGCACGGTGAGGTTAAACAACAAGAGTTTGTGCCTTTTGGTCTTCAAGAGAGAGTCAGTGTCAAAAACAGAATCCACAACGCTGCAGTAGAAGAAATGGTCTTACAAAAATAAACAGCGTGGGTCACACGAGTTACTGGCTTTTTCTGGAGGAACAGAGTGTTTACATGAGTGCTCGGAGGCTTGGCTGTGCTTCACACTGGCAGAAAGGGTCCTGGAGGAGAGGCTGAGGCTGAGCTCAAGTTAATTAAGATTAGGCTGTTGTTTGGGAGGCCTGGCTCTGCTCTTGGCTGCGGGGCTGCAGTGTTTCTCTTCCACACACAAGGTGCTGGTGGCTGACAGAGAGCAGGCTAGGGACAAGACAGGCTGTGGAGCTGCTCGGCTGATGACTTTGCCCTGTTAATTGGGTAACTCCAGGTGTTCTCTGCTTCCAGAGCCCCTGCAAGAGCTGTGGTGGTTGGATCCAGTGTAAAGTCATACCCAGAGACTGGCCAGGCATCCCAAAGGATGCCTGAAGGTCCCAGCACTGGGTGGTCCTTGCCCAAAGCTGGGGTTGTCAGTGGGGTGACCTCAGCCCCCATCAGGCTGTATTGGTGTCCGGGAGAGCTGCCAGCACCTTCTCTGTTCCTTAATTAGCAGCATTACCCACACACTTGAGCATCCCTCATGTGGGGAGCAGGATGTCATTCGTTCCTCCTGCTTATTCTTCCTTCTGAAGTCATAATCCTCCCCAGCTGACATCAGAGCCAGTGCCACCACAGCTAATGGTGATGCCACGCGGGCAGATGGGAGCAGCTCGCGGGCAGAAGAGCCCAGCAGACCTCGCTCAGGCGACAAAGCCCCGTCCAGCTGGCCCAGTGATGGGGGCGGCCGCAAGCGTGATAAGGGGACAGAATTGATTCGGCTCGATGCCTTTGCAGCACGAGGCCACTGGTATGGGGAGAGCACCATCTCCTCAGCCTCTCCATGGCAAGCTCTGGCCCAGGGCTACTTTCCCCTGGGGAATTAAAACAAGGGAGACCCAGCTCCCATGAACTGCTTTCTCCCTGCAGGTTACCCAGTGTTTTGTGGTGTCCAGAGCGGGGACTGGAGCAGAGCTCTGCACTTTGATTTGCTTTGCAAAGACAACCAAAAGGTGTTAAGTGCCCATAATTCCAGTATAAACACAGCGCTGCTGGTGTGCAATCACTGGCTTGTTTAACACTTTCTAAAGTGCTTTAAGAAAGCCTCTTCTGCTCCGTGCAAGCTTCTGGGATCTGGGTGCCAAGAAAACCTTTAAAGTTATTATATTTTTCCAGGATATGATGTGAAAGATCTCACCTTGACACAAATCAGAGTTGTTTGTTGGGTTTTTATTTTTGATATTAACTTTAAACTCATTCATCTCTGTCTTTATTTTTTTTTTTTAATCCATTTTTATCCCCTTTTATCCTCCTTTAGAATCAACCTTGTGTGTTCCAAGGAGCAGACACTCGCTCTATGGAGGGGCTGGGTTCCCACAGCCCAGCCACCACCTTTCCCCAAACAGGGACCCTTATCAGATGCTGCAAAACAAACAAACAATATAATGGAGGAAGCAAAAGCCCAGAAGGCAAAGAGGGAAGGGATGGGGTGGAGGCTGTGCTGGGAGAATACAGATTTCTTCTTCACGTTTTCTAAGGATCTTCGGTTGGTCAGTGGTAGCAAATGATCCCGTGGGGACTCTCATTTTCCCAGGGGTTGCTATTGCTTTGTGGAATCCACAGTCACTTCTGTTTGTTGCATTGCTCCAAAAGGCTGAAGCTAAAGGGCACATCCCAAACACATTTCTGAGTGTGGCTTGGCCTCACAGCCCCAGCAGCTGCACGGGCAGCGTCCCTTCCACCGGGTTCAGCCTGGAGGGTGTTTTGATGTTGTTTTCTTGTTTATGAATGGAAGCAGAGGTCTGGGTTGCTTCCTTTAATCTTTCCTATTACTCTGCTCCCCGCCAGGGGCAGGCAGATTTACTGGTTTTTGCCTCTTACCATCTGTGTTAACTCCTCCCTCAGCCATTGGGAAGAGCGTAGCTGGCCCCAGGCTGGGTCTTCGGAGCTTCAGCCTGGGCAAGAGCTTGTGGACTGAGTTCGGGGGTGAGCAGGTGACAGGGCTGAGCGTTTTGCCATATTGCATTGCTGGGTGGGATGTCCGTGGTGCTGGACAGGAGAGATGTGCTTCTCCTCTGCGGATGTACAGCACACATGTTGTGATTTACGTATCAGACTTTCCCACGTTATCCCATCCGTCCCGTCCCCAAATTTACCTGCTACCCCCCCAAGCTGGGCCCTCTGCCAAGAAGAAAGGTGATACTCGTGTTAGCCAGCCACAGTTGCTGCTACAAGAGTGCAGATGGATGGAACAGATCAGCTCCGGTTTGCTCTCCAGAAGCCAAAGTGGCTGCTGGGGCAAAGCACCATATCAGCCTCTCCTCCAGGAGCTCTCTGTTAGGTGGGTTATAGTGGACACTGCTTCTTGTGCAGCCACCAAAGGTGTTTCCGTGGCTTTGGGAAGTTCATTGTGCCCACTAGCAAAGCCCAAGCTTCCAAATGGAAACCTTGAGTTGCTCCCCAGTGATTCCAGTTCATTGGTTTTGAAGACTCAAACTCTTCACTGGAGATCTCAGGACATCTTTAAAGATCCCTCCGCATCCAGCCTGGGGTAATAGGCACATTTTTTTTACCAGGTTATTCCTTCTGCTGCGGCAGAGGGAGGAAAGCTTTCTCTCTACCCTGCTCTTAGGTGTCTGGTGTGATAATTGGGTCTAAATTGATTCAAACCATTTCCTGTAAATCTCCTGGGAATAAATTTCCCAGGTCAATGGATGCCACTAGCAGGGGCTGGAAATGCTGCTGCCCTAAGCAGGGAGAGGAGAAGCATTTTATTGAATCTGCGATGCCTCCCACTCATCCCAGTCAATCCTGGTTTGAGCAAGGACCTTGTTTCCCTGTGTGCTGATGCTCTGGGCACGGATCCCTGTGATCTAATGAGTAGGACTAGACCAAGATTCTGGTACACAGTGGGTGCAGGCGCTGCTGTAGAATCTCTATCCCCATCCCGTGGTGACTGGTGGCAAAAAGGGGCTGGGTTTTGGGGCAGAGACAAGGGGTGGCACGCTGCCTGTGTGCTAGAAGCTTGTCGATCCTGCCTCCCCGCCTGAAGGCAAAATCCAGCAAAATCTGCTTTATGCAAAGCAGATGTTAAGCCCAGATCCACCTCTGAGTGCAACAATGCATTTTTTGGTACCTTTGTGGCATTTCCACATGTTCTACCACGCCCCCTGAAACACCTCCCAGGCCTTCCCCTGAGATCCCCCCCTTGTCTTAGCTTTGCTTGCTGCTGTTCTGCACAGTCCCACGGGCAGGTCTGGGGAGTTTGCTCCCCTCCTTGGCTGCAGTACCTACAGGCTGCAAACTGGCTCTGAGTTTTTCCAGGGATGTTTTCTGCCACCTCCAAGGTCTCAGTTAAAATCATTTAGAAATCAGAGATGCTTTTGGGTGCAAAAAGTCTCCCGGGGCCCCCAGGCTCATCCCTGCTGCTCCATTCCTGTCCCTGCTGCTGCACAACACAAGAGTTTTCTGAATTAGCTGGGGCAGGGAGAGGATCTGGGGACATATCCATCCTGGAAAGCAATTGAATCCCATTATGCTCGTGGCTTCCAGACCCTGCCCTGCTTGATCCAAAGCTGCTCCTTTCAGAGCTCAGACCCAGGGTAGAGATTTATCGGCTCTTGGATGCAGCTTTCTCCTGTTATGTGTCTTCTAGGAGCTATTTTACAATGATTTCTTGCCTTCACCTTCTCACCAGCTCTGTGGATGGTGTTTACTAAGTGTGTTTTAATGTATTCACCTTTCACCTCTTGACTAGACACGTATTGATCCAATATTAGATCCCCGTGAAAGGCCATGAAGGGGATGGGGAGATGCAGTCACTCTAGGTTGGGAAAAAGGGAATGGTGGCAGCTAGCGATGGAATCTATGTCAGGGCTCAGTGTGGAGAAAACAACCTGTTCCTCCACCCTGTTCATGCTGGGAAATGGGTCCAGAAGCCTCAAAAAACAGATAATGGCAGCGTTGTTCCCTGGGGATGGTGCTGGTGGCAGAAATCTGGGAGAGGAGCCAGGTGCTTGGCTTCCACCATGGCTCTGCGGTGTCCAGTGGGCCATGGTGGGGACATTTATCTGCAGAATAACTTTTGATCCTGTTGCAGTCCAGAGCTGGTGCCTGGTGCAAGCAAGTCCTTTGGGATGCTGTGTTTGTCCAACTGCATCGTGCAGACCCTGCTGCTCACGGGATTCTGCACTGTCCCCTCATTACCCAATGCTTCGGTAAAAGGCATCCAGGGAGCTGGTTTCTCCAAGGTTTTCCTGGGATTGAGGCTATTGTGCTTTGAGGAGTTCCTGGACTAGCTTTCTTTATTCCTTGTGTGGATTTTATAATTGATTTTTGTGCAGAAATGCCAATGCCTGGTGAAGGCAACACATCCAGTGAGGCACTGGTGCATGCACTGCTGTTGTTGCCGAGCAAGAAACACGTGCGACCATAAACCACAGCGTGGGGAACAGGCTGTGCTGAACTCGGACCTGAAGTTGGGAGCAATGGGAGGTAAGAGGTAAAAGCTGAGATGTCCCAGCTGTTGCCTGCCGCGCCTTGCTAATGTCATGGGGAAAAGGCATTTCTGGAGGGTTGTGGGAGTGATTTCATGTCTGGGCTCCTCGCTGTCCGCGGGGCAGGTGGAGGGGACCAGGACAGGCTCTTTCCAGCAGATATTTGTCTCCAGGTCCCTGGCAGCCCTCCCTCATGTCTGCCCAGACCGCACAGCTGGGCTGCAGCCCTTATGACCCTTCCCACAACTCATCAGGGCCACAGAAACCCCCTGGCTCCTTTTCTGAACTGCCTCAGGGCTTTCAGAGGCTCTCATGGCCTCAGCACCGATCAAGCTTCCTCCTTGCTGCAGGGAGCCGGCGGGGAATGCGGAGAGCGAGCAAACCGTATGGTAATCCCTCTAAAATAAATAGGATGCAGAAACCCAGCAGAGCTCAGCGGTATCAGGGAAGCGAAGCAATGCTCCAGTGGAGACACAACAGGCAGCCACCCAGCTGGTGTCTTGAATCAGAATGGTGTGGGTTGGAAAGGACCTCCGGAGATCACCTGGTGCCACCCCCCCTGCTCCACCCAGCAGGGTCACCCAGAGCAGGGGGCCCAGCAGCGCAGGGTCCAGGCGGGTTGGGAATCTCT
>JAAGNO010017521.1:0-33323 GCA_033439905.1 Ceryle rudis
GGTGGGGTGGTAGGGGTGTTGTTTCCTTGGTGTGGGTGTTCTTTGTCGCCGCCGCACAAAGGAGCGCTGCGGGGGCGAGGGCGCCCGGGTTCCCCAGAGAGAACCTGCTGCTGGCTCCCTCGGGCTGCTGTCCCGCCATTGTCACTGTCCGCGTATCTCCTGCGCGGTGGCGGAGGGGCGGCCGGGCTCCGCTGCTGGCTCCGGCCTCCCTCCGCACACCGTGCTTTCCGCCGCCTCCCGTTTCCCTAGGTTAGGTTTCTGCAAAAATCCAATTTACAGTTGGTTACAAGCATCTTAAAGCCCTCATTACTGAAATAGAGGCGTTGTGTAAGACTCCAGATTCCTTAAAAAAAAAGAAACACCCAGCAAAGATCTTTGTAAACAAAACAGAACTTTGGAAACTTGGTGTACAAGTAAACAGCAGCAAATACATGAAATGGCTCAATCCAACCCCGTCACCGTTGAGCTTAAATTGATTATCTGAGAGGTTGAATGAGGTTGGGCCAACGTGCACTCCAGCATTGCATGTGCCACAACCCCCACGCAAACCTGAGCGTGCAATATTAAAACACGTTTGGGGTAAAATACCCTCAGTATGGAATGCAGTCAAGATGGCAAACGACTGCTGTGGTGAATTCAGTTCAACAGCAGCGAACCCCTCAGGAAAGAGCAAAAACTCTTGACAAATTCCATACACTGAATCCGATTTCTTTCCCCGGCTGGTGGTTAGGTGCTTTGGCTTTGTTTTGAGGAGGGAGATGTAGTAAAACTTAAAATGAACTTTGAAGTGGCTTCTTTCTTATGATTGTTTTTCACCTTAACGTTCTGGCTTGAATTTGCAAGTTCTTTTAATTAGCTTTTGGTTTCTAAATGTTTGTTTTCAAACACTGGAGCTGCTTCTCCGGCTTCTTTTGGTAGAGGTGTGTCTATTTTAAGCTATGATTTGTGGAAGCGAAAAGAAAACCTTGTGGGTACTGAAAGTGTTACTAAATACAAATGGTTCTTTCCCAGTGTTTATAGAAGGAAATTGTTTGCGTATAAACATTTGATTTCTTCTTAAATAGGCATGAACTGCTACTGCAGGGTTTGTCGTGGGTGAAATGGAGCAGCAGGGGAGAAGGGAAGACAGGGAGAAGCCAACCCGAGTGCTCCCGGAGGAGCAGCTCTCGCTATTACTCGGAGGAAAGGTGCTAAGACAATGTACAGGTTTGGTGTAGATGGCAAGATCATGAGTTTCACTTGAGATACAATTTAATGAGGCATCTACTGCCTTGTCTTAGTCTTTTGGAACACATTACTTAGGTAAAGACAGTCTCAAAGCAGATGCCAGCGAAGCGGCTCGGGGAAACCCGATGGCCGTAGAGAAGGAGCAAGAGGAATGGCAGAGGATGGCTTTAGTCACAGGGGAAGGACAGGGAAAGAGGGGCGAGGGGGGTCAAGCAGTAGGAATGAGAGCGTAGCCCTGGGGCAGTGATCGATAGCGGAGTTGTTGATGAAGCCAAGAATTTTGTTGCTAATATTTATTTTTGCAGTTTTCCCTTGAGCACAACTTTTCTTCAGAGGCGGTTTACTGGGACAGAGGAGAAGTAGGTAATCAGACTGACATTACACCCTCAGGAAAGAGGCTTGGCATAATTTAGGATAATTTAGACCATGAGGCTTTGAGCCACCTGGTCGCAGCAGGGTTGGAACTGGATGATTTTTAAGGTCCCTTCCAACGCAAGCCATTCTATGATTCTAATTATGCATGACACAGGTCTAAGTGCCTTGACTGTCCCTGATACAGCGCTTGTTAAAAATTTGGACCATTTTCTTTCTGTGTCTTGATTTCTGTGGTCACATTGCTCCCCGTGCTGCTCACAAGTTCAGCGGCCTGCAAAGGCCAAAATTTAGGAGGCTTGGGACCATTTTCCTCTAGCAGCATGAACTCAGAAAACTGATCCGAGAAGAGAATTAACCTGTGCCGCAGAGCATTAGGTGAGCAGCCTGTCACATGAATTGGTATTTTGAGTATTTCAAGTTTCATAACCGAAGGGCAGTACAGTTCTTTCAAAAAGGTTACTTAACAGACATCATCTATCCCTGCTAGTTTTTTCACAGCTCGATTTAGGAAATGATAGTCCATTTGCACACGCATTTTGCAAACTTGTTCCTGGGTTGTACCCTTTATTTTGCAAATTGCAGACATTGAGATGAAGGGTCTATAATTTCCTAGCTTGCCTTTCTCTCGGAACACTGGTGCTGCGCTGGCACGCATCCACTTTGCTGTGACTTCATTTGAATACAGCAAATTCTTTATTATGATTAACAAAGGGTTGCTCTCTGGTCTGCTTTGAATCTCAGTCTGCTCGTGGAGATTAGTGGGTTTTGAGCAGTGCCAACTCACTAAATGTCTCCGCTTCGCTGATCTCAAAGACATTTGTGACAATGGATTTAGTAGTCATTTTCATGCATGTTCTTGCCTTTGAATGGCTAATACCTTAGTAGTTCTGCTTTCCCTTGCTGTTTGATTCTCTATTCTATTCAAAAGGGTTTAAATTCCAAACTTCTCTTTCTTCTTACATTGCTTCTTTGAGATACAGAAATACATCTGTTTATGGTTTTAATCCTTGAATACAACACTCCCCCCGCACACGCTTGGATTTTATTTTGGGCGAATACATTGTAAATGCTTACGTATTATCTCCCTCTTTGCAGTAGAAACAAATCTTTCTTTTCCGGGTCAAGACGAACAGAAATTGTTCTTCAATCAAGCAGGAGGAGGCCGGTGGTTTTAAAGTAGGAAGGTCCCAGTTACATGTCCTGATGTGGCCACATGTCTCATTTCACCACAAGAATTAGGTAACAGACAACAGTACAAACTTAGGTGACATCAGTTCTGCAGCCTTTTTTAGTTTTTCATACCAATGTCTCCACTCCTTCACCTGTCAGCAGGTAACAAGCACATACAGACCTCATTTAGCTGTTAAGTCTGAAGTATTTGTGCCAAGTAAGCTTTTTAACCTGGGGTTATTTATCTTCAAATGATCTGTTCAGTATTGGGTATTTTTTTTTTTTTTAGTAAAGGTTTCTTTCAGTTCCACTGCAACATAACAAAATAATCTTCTTCCTGCACCCAAACACACGTCAACTTCGAGTTACTCAGAGAGATATTAAAAACAGATGAGGTTTGGGCTGGTTTTTTTTTTCTTGTTGCTGTTTGGTTTGGCTTTTTTTTTTGTTTTGTTTTGTTTTCTTGTGATGTAATCACAAAATAAATGCGGTGAAATCAAGGAATTTTAGAGACATCCATCATCCTAATATCTAATTTTTCAGTTAAGGTCATGAGCCACATTGTATGTTGCCACTTCCAGCAGCTTTCTTTTATACTTGTAGTCCCTGGTCTTCTCGGGACCTTCAGACCACTAGAATATTTAGGTTTGAAAAGTTCTTTTTGCCCTCAGTTTTAAGACATATTTCTTTTCTGAAATTAAAATACTTAACAGGTAAATTGCAGAAATACTTAAAAATACTTAACAGGTAAATACTTAAAATACTTAACAGGTAAAGTACAGAAGAGTACTCAGAGCTCAGTGAATAGCTTAAAAATAAAACCATTATTAGCAAACTCACGCCTATTTTATACTACTTACTGCAAAACAGTCACACGAGTAAGATTTTTCTCATGGTTCTTGATGGTACGGTGGTCTAGGTATGAAAAGATCTTCCACTGGGGTATTTCTCTTACCCCAGCCAGAGTAGGACATCACCATTAACTTCCCCTAAATCATGAAAATGTGTTCATTTAGAGAAGTCTCTCGAGGCAACAGGGCCTTACGCTGCTCATTTAGGTCAGTGAATAGAACTAGGCAGTAATAGAGAAGTAAAGCCAGGCGTTAAGCTTTTTTTAAGAAGGAGAATTTGCAATTTGGGGTTTATTTTCATTCACATTACTAAGAAACTCCACGTGGCTAAACGATACCTTACCTCGATGTTTATCACATGACTCACATTAATGCATTGAACACAACCTTGGAAAATAAAGCAGGATGCTGGCATGAGAAAGTTTAGATTTTCTCAGAGAAAGGTAATCAGCCTCTTTTTCCTTCCCAAAGTTTCTTAAAACAAGAAGCATTCTTTTATCTTGATGTACGAGACAGAAAATTATATAAACCCTTCAAAAATACCCGGTTAAATTTCTGGAAGAAAACAGACCCCCCAAAGCCTGTGTAGCTGGCTGGTCGAGATGTAGACTTCTCTTTTAGTTGTTCCAGGAGAGAAGCAGTTAATCTCCAAAGCTGGGTTGGGCATCAGTAAATGGATGAGCACAGTGAAGTCCTTATTAAACTAAAGAAATTTACTAAACCAACTTTTTCAAAGGAATAAACCCAAGAGTGCTCCAAGCTCTTAGTTCACAGAAAATCCACATCCACCAACGCAGACATAAAATAGGCCTGAGAGGTAGAAAGTGTTAAGTAATGCTGAAAAAACCCCAAACCCAAACAGACCTTGATGGTATTTTCTCTTCAGGGAAGTTGCCCCCAGTTCAGGATTTAGTTGTTGTGCTCCAAATCCCTGCACAGCAACTGCTGTTAAGTCATTCACAGAATTTCAGAGGCTTCTTCTAGGCAAGTCTTTGAAGATCTGTCCTACTCAGTATCTTACCTGCATTCCAACCACCTATACTGTCTCTGAGGTGCAATTTCCCCCTGAGGAATCCAGCGGATCAGTCAGGTCATTCGCTTCTGGACTTAACACTCACTCTGACATCAGCAGCACAAAACCAAAGGTGGTGGCATAAAAACCTTGCAAGATAACTACATCAGTGCTACGCTCACAGCAGTAAGCCAGGAAGAATGTGTTGACTGGTAGCAACCTGCCTGGGATTGCTGCTGTTGCTTCTTTTGCTCCCAGTGCTGCCAAATCAGCCTGAGCTGGGAGCCACTGATCCCATCCACTCTCGATGTTGGGTGGGACAGACCCCCAGCCTTGGGCTGGTAAATCTAGGGCAAGGTGTTACTGAAGGCAGTGTCTGAACTGCCACCCAGCGATGTGAGGTCATCCCTGTGTCATTACTCGCCCGGGGATGGACGTACTAAATTTTATCATAGGCTGGTTTGGCTTGGAAGGGACCTTTAAAGGTCATCTAGTCTGATTCCCCCTGCAATGCATCTGCAACTGGCTCAGGATTCTCAGAGCCCCATCCAACCTGATCTCAGATATTTCTGGGGATGGGGCAAATCTTGCTCAGTGGGATTTACAAACATATCATTATAAAATGTTTAAAAAATGGGGGTGTTATTTTTTACTCAGACATGACCCCGGTCCTTGCTACTCAGGTAGCCACCTTCAGCTCTTCCTACCAGAACCAGTGTTTTCACAGTGTTTGGGGTTGTGCTCCACTGGAATCACATCACCTTACAGATCTACACAGCTTCCAGCATAAGTCACATTGTAGCTAAAACATCTTTCAGCTGTCAGCATTTCCATCCAAGGTAAAAAAAAACCCCATACATACAGCTCTTGCTAGTCCTTGAGTTCCAGTTGTGCTCCAGCCACCTTGATCCTGGTACACTGACCTGGCCTGAAGATACCAGCAATAGCAAGAGATACTATTTTTGTGTGTTCTTTCCCTCAAAGGATAATTAAACTACAAGTTTTACACGTAGACGTGCACCAACAGAGCCTGAGCCTCTTGAAATTTATCCGATCAAACCTGAATTCCATCCAGAGTCGCAATCAGGGCAGCAGCTTCCAATGCACTCACAGAACATTTGCTTGAAGAATTTTGCAACCTGTCCTTAAAACCTGGTAGCACCAGTTGAAGCCAGAAGGATGGTTACTGAATCTTCCCAAAATTCCCACTGCTGAAAAAGGTCAAGATGATTGAATAAAAAGCAAGCTATTCCAGTTTGCCTCTCAGCAGTTATGAGGAACAGAAGGTAATGAGGAGGAAACTAATGGCATTATTTTGGGGCCAGAGCTAAAAACCAACCCAGTGCACGGTCATTACAGGGCTAATACTGTATAATGATTGATGATCCTGTAAATCAGAGCCCACACGGAGAGAAGCAGGCTGTAAATTAAACGATGGAGTATTTCACAAATGGCTTGGAATTGTAATGCAGTGATCAAGAATTTACAGAGGAAGACTTTATGCCCCTTTTTTAACAAGCTGCAGCATTTCTAACAGGAATAATTAGGGTTCTGACAATGTATTCATTTGAATGAAGAATTGAGTTTGACAATAAAAAAAAAAAAATCACCCGTAATCTGCATGTCACAGGCAGCTTTGTAGTGACAACCTCACGGTCTAGTGCACCAGCATTCACAGCAATTAGTCTCACTTTTACTGTATTCTTGAACCACACCAAGTGGTACCTGGAGAAATAAATGTTCTTTTACTATGTCACTGCTAGTTAGGTAGCTCTTACAACTGAAAAACTGGGGAGTGACTCGGTGATACGACCGACGTCTCATCGTGGTTCGAATTTTCTTTTCTTTTAAGACTTCGTAGTAAAGAAAAAAGAGGAGGAGGAATCCGTTTCTCTTTTCCTTTTGAAATCCTCAGGTTGGTAAGCCAAGCCAGTTGGCAAGCCGGTGGCTTCCTCAAGCGGTTCACTGGAAAGCTTCTACCTGTCCCTAAAAGCAAAGAATCCCCCTTGGCTTTCAGCTTTCAGCAGAAGTGGAAAAGTACATATTGAAAGTAAATTCCAGCATGCCTTTGGGGAGAGCAGTAGAATTACAGTTAGGTAACCGGACTAAACACGAGCAGAGATGCACCGACGACTCCATGCCAGCTGGAGCTGAACAAAACATCTCTTGGTCAAAGTCAGCTGCATCCAGCCCATGGGCAGATCAGCCACGCGACCTGTCCACGCAGTACACACAATGCCTCTGACACCTCAAGATACACCTCAGGGGCTGGTATCTTCTCTTTCTCTTCCAGAAAATTTGAGATGTCCATGAACTTTTCAGTTTATCTTGCCTGGGTTCCACCCAGCACACGTAGATACTCTGTGTTGGAAATCCCTTTGGCAGCAGCCCTAATGCTTTTTAATGTTGGGTGTCATGGTGCAGCCGACCTCTTTCTCGAGGCAATCTCAGATGCACTACAACTGCCACTTCTCAGAGGTTCTGGACATAGTTTTTCACCAGCTCGTCAGAAAACCAGACAATGCACAATTAACCATCTTTTAAGCAACTGGTAAATAGAACGGGGCTCTTCCGTTCTGTGGTGGCTTGTGTGATCATACAGGCTACCAGGACACCATGAGACTGGTTGAGGATGACTTCTAGACCAAACTCTTCTACCTCAAAGATGCTCAGCAGTTCATGGGTGGCCCTCTCATTGACAATTTTTTCCTTGCGTGCCTGTTTTTTTCAGTATCACTGGATTCAGCATTGCTGGCCCATACGCACGCCCTCCAAGTAATAAGCACACCACAGAGTTAGGGAAATAAATGCCATTAATGTTCATGAAAAAGCAAATCCTCTAATGATGGACAGAAGCACCCGGCAAGGGACTTAATCATTAGGTTTTCATAGCAGGATTTGGGAAGCAGGCAGCAAGCAAAGGACGAGGCCACTAAGCAGCAAGTAAAAAATAAAATAGAGACTAGCTGCTCATTGAGTATTGTCCGTTCTGTGCACTGGGCCAAGCAAAGGGCTGGTGGTTAAAGACTTTTGTATGACACAGGCACACAAGGAGACCAAATGACCCCAGACATTTCCTGACTTGCCAGTGTTCAGCTTGGAATCACTGCCGTGCTCTTCTGATACCAGGTTGTATGATGCCTTCAGTACACGTGGATCTCTCAGTGATATCCTAGCTGGGGTTTTCTTTTAGTCATGCTAGGAGTACTTGTAGTTAACTGCCAGGTTTGCTGAAAAAAAGCAGCTCACCATCTGCATAAACTGCCCTGTTCAATTCCTGGGAACCACCTGTGGTATGTGTTCTGGGAGCAAACCAGTAACTGGTTTACTGGTAATGTGCTGTTATCCTAGGGAGATTCTTGTCTTCCCATCCTGCATTATCCCAACTCTTCTGTGGGGCTGGGAAACATCCGTTTTCCCTTTTAACCTTCAGTGATTCTCAAAACTTCTTGTCCCTGCAGAAGCAGTGTCTGGTGAGGGGAGCACCGTGCAGGACTGGGCCGGTGGACGTGCCCGATATGCGCGTGGTGGATTACACGGCCGGGGAGATGCTGTGCTACAGCCGTGTTTGAGGGGGAGGGAATCAATAAGAGCACTCCCCACGGCTTCACTCCTTGCCTGTTTCTCCAGAAAACCCACATCACAGTGAGATACTTCATTGCTTAACACTCTCCCCGGCAAGTTTAATTAAAAAGTCATCAAGCTACTGGATTTGTCTTATGACCATAAGGCACTGCCAGGTGCATCAAGCAAGCTAGATAGGCCTTTTGTGGAGAAGATGAAAGCACAGTGGTACAAAGTGCTTCCATCCCCTATCAGCTCCCACAAAACCAGTTGCCACCTCCTGCAACCAAAAAAGTCTCCTCCTCACGTCAGCAGCAACAAACAACAGCTGTGACCACGGGCAGCTCAGCAGAGCCACAGGAAAATGTAGCTAACCAACCACAGCCTATCCTAAAGACACTGAAATGAGAGAACTCTCTTCAATTCCAGACTTGCACGGCTAAAACTCTCCGTTAACGTTAAATCCAAGGAGGTACACCCTGTGCTTTTGACTTGTCATGAGCGTTTCATGCTCTCCTGACGGTGTGAGGGCTAGAGACGCTTCTGAGGGGTGTTGAGCCAACACTTCACACATACTCAGTTTATTTACGCTGTGGCTTGTTTTGTACATTGCCTAGAAAATTATGCTTCATAGAAAAAAAGCCTGGCAACAGAAGGGAAATTGTAAACAAGCGGAGTGAGCGCTCCAGCCCATGTACAATAGACATGCTAGAACTCAAAATAGCACCAGAGAACAACAACAACAAAAAAAACCCCCAACCAACCCTACCCTTAACAAACAGTAAGAACATTGTTTGTTTTTAAGAAACACTGAGCATTGTTTTCAGCTTCTAGACTAAGCTCAATTGCCAAAAAAGCCTTTGTTACTGCCTAAACCAAACTCAAAGTTGGGATGCACAGGCAGTAATTATTTCATATAAGAATGTACTGCCAAAAACCTCGAGATGGGAATGCAAGAAGTGAACTAAAACCTCCCAGAACTCCGGGACATCTGTATGGAGGGTGCTTGCTGCCCTGTGTATCTGCCAGAACCCGAGACTGAACCTTTAATCGTAGATTCAGCTTTGGAATTTTAGAAATGAGAACTAATCCTGACCGTATTCCGTCTCCCATCACTTTTCCCTCCCCTCCTGGCTCTTCCACCCCAGGAGGCACAAACAATACAGTTTCTTGTACCCTACAGTACCCACCTTCTTCCCATTAGGAACAGAAGTCTTGGCAGTCTCCCTGGATGGCCATGCCAGTCCAAAATTGTCCCTGGGACACATGGTTTCTTTTGTGCTCGGTGAAGTGAAGCGTACATCCCTTGAAGCACAAATACTGCTCATAATAAAATGGGCAGGACCAGAAGCGGTTCAGCAGTGGCTGTTATTACAAGCGGATGTGTGTTGTTTAAACAGTAAGTGCACTACAGCCGTCCAAGACCATGGACCCTGGGCAATTGCTCCTCTTCTCATCCTTTTACCACAGAATCTGTTCATCGGGTCCAGAAATGGGCTGAGGAATTACTGGCAGCTTAATGGCAATTTTTATTCCTGTCCCAACATGGGAGTGCAATTAATGAATTAAACAGCCAAGCTTCCTTTCTAGTGCATGAGGAAAGCTACACGGCAGCCCCACAGCCTCCATAGCAAGGATGATAGCACCCTCAGGAGCAAGAGCATTTGAAGTCCTGGTCCCTGTGGAGACCACTGATGGATTCAGAGCCAATCATGCCAAGGGCTGACTGGAGGTTCTGCTAACACGGGCTGCAAAACCAGGCTGTGTCTGAGCTAGGAGGCTCTCTAGACACCACATGTATTGGAGAGCACTGCAGGTGAACCCAGGAGGACCTAGCGAGGATTTGGAAGCCACAGAAAAAAACCCATAAACTCGCTGTCTAGATTATCATAAAGATGCTATTCCGATGAACTTTACTCCCACTCATCTCTTTGCACTTACCTGCCCAATGAGTATTTTAGCTGCAGATGACAAAGGACGGGATCCTTGCCATCTTATCTTTCCACTTAGCAGGCTCTGTACTGTCACCTACAGACATGTCACAGGCATGTGGCAGTCAACATTTTTCAACCACGTACCAAACCTTCAGGTGTTTACCTAGGCTGCAAAATCTGGAGGGAAAGAAATACCAGATTTACAAATACCTTCACAAAATTCATACGGTTTCTTACTATTTTTTTTAATGCTTAAAACTCACTCCAGACAGTTTCTGCAGGGAAAATACCCCCCACACCTCCAGCAATTAAAGATGAAATCAGCGAAAATAAGGAGCTCCTGGCAAAACTCACACATGAAAAGGAAGCATATAGAAGGTGGAAGCTGGGACGGGTGGCCTTTACCAGTAAGAGTCGTGTCTTGTCCTTGCCAGGTTTCAAGGATTATCTCCATAAACGGGGAGCATGTATTTGTTTCTCAAAACAGGTCACGAAAAACACTTTTACAGAATATATTGCCCAGCAGTCTAAATGTACAGATTGCTACCAGATCTTCCTTCATTTTTCTTCATCTTGTGGCAAACTGTAACCCTTACAATAAGCTCTGTAGCCAGGGACTACCCCAGAAGTGTCTATTGTAGCTCACCACGCTTCCGAGCACCACGACGCACGTGGGATCCCCGGTTTCTGCCTGAGCTGGCAGTTCTCTGTTCTTACCCAACAGTCCTTCCACAAAGGCCCAACGGAAATTCCAGAAGGGTCAATCATATTTGTGTAATAACCACCTGAAAAGAAGTAGCGCTAAAATATCGCATCAGGGAAGGACAGCCATTTGTGAAAGACCCCAGTTTTGGCCTTTTGAAACAAAGCTGTCGGGCACATTTTCTGCTAAGTAGTATCAAGCCACTTTTTAGCTCCAGCGCTTTCTAATTCAATATAATGCTCTGCTCCATGAACACAGGGTGAACTGTGAGCCTTCGAGTGAATAGGTACCAAATTAAAAGCAAACCGAGTCACACTTCACAGGGAATAATTCTGTTTTAAACACCAGGTGTCACTGCAGTATACTCCCCATTGCATTCCAAGCTCCCGTTGGGTTAAAGCTCTACTTTGAAGTGGTGTCAAAGATCAGTGGAGAACAAAGATGCTCCTATTTTCTATTCCCAAGTGCACGCATTAGCCAGAATCCAGGCAAAGTGTTCAGTGTTTCCACCAGCCACATTAATAGATCTGCGCGGTTGGCCTCAAACCTGAAGCTGGCTGTTGTAATAGAACTTTTTTAGGGCTGATAGCAACTGTTTGGAATCAAGAATGAAAAAAAGAATGAATACCTGCGATACAGTTCTCTGGATAATAATAATGCACGTGTTTTTCAGAAGAACGGCCCATGTTGGGTAATATTCAGCAGCTGCTTCATGAAAAATTTGTATCAAACTACGTATTTTGCAGCTTCTTGGTCCGTGAACAAATGTGGAGTAAAACGTGGTCTTCTAAACTATCAGATCCTGAATGATTCTTCACATTAAATTTTCCTCATTACTTATCTATTAATTACTTCTTTCCTTATTAAAGATTATAGGTCAAATAGGCCTTTCTTCGACCTATAATCTTTGAGTGTTAAAATATACTTACCTAGATTAAACATTAAAGAGCTATCACCTGGAGAGTGAACAGATAACTATTTGCCTGTGCCAATCTCATTTTTTTCAGCCTCCTTGCTCAGCATAACTAATCCGTGGCTGCACTGTGAATCTTCCAGGAACCTGTTCATCAGTAACTACTTGGTATTAAATGGGTAAAGCTGCTTTTCTCTTATCTGTAATTAAAGATAATGAGGAGAAAGTGGCAAGTCATGGAGAACGCAAGTCCCAGCAGGCTGGGTACCTCTTCAGCCTCATGCTCTAGCGTACAAAGAAGCTTTGCTCCAGTGGCATGCTTAAAAGATCACTTTTCCTTGTGTTAGACTTACATGCAGAATGTGTGTTACACGTTCAGCTGTGGTCCTGACTCTGAAATGCTTCAGGATGTCCTCCAAGTATTTCTACAGAAATCAAGTCTTGCCATTGACAGAACAGTGTGCAGATGGCTGGGGAACATTACCTAGAGAGCATCTTTAGCAAAGAAAAAGGAATCTGGGTGCCATGGCAAATTCAGAAGATAATCCATAAGGCTGGTAATTGCAGCCCTTTAAAACTGCTGAAAGCTGCCCTACTTTCGAAGGCTCAAATCCAACATTCTTACTTGCATTAAAGAGCATAGTGACACTATATTCATGGGAGTTCCTGCTTTGGTCTAGAGAGGCAACGTAAAATTGCTGCTGTTGTGTGCACGCTTGAACCTGCCCAGGATCCTGGCGCTGGGAGGAGTAAGGTGCTATGTAATACAAAGACGACTTAACAGTTCTTGTCAGATAATGAAATCAGCACAAAATGCTGGGAACAGACAAAATTCCATCAAATAACGCACGCTTTAGGACCTGCGGGAGGAAATGACTACAAGGACTGAATAATAAAATATTTGGTAAGAAAACAAGAAAAAGGGCACAGGTTAAAAAAAAAAAACAACCAAACAACCAAACAAACCAAACCAAAAGACAAAGCTTATTTGCTGTGTTTTATTCTGTCTGGCTATTGAATTTATAAGTAGAATTGGATCCAATGAGCGCCAGGATGTTTGAATTAAACTCCCCTCGCTGCAATGTAACCTGTCATAATTTACATGGATTTCTGATAAATTCAAGTTATTTGCAAATATATCCAGAGAAAACGTCAGAGACTCTTTTAAAAGCTTTCAGAGAATACAGTACAGAATCTTAAGACTTTTTCTGCATATAAACAAGTAAATATTAGGATACTACTGTACATAAATAAAACCCGTGGTTTATATTCTTGACCTATGTTCTTACTTCCAGGTAACTGCCTCATACGTTTGTGTAGCATTTTTTTCCCCCCTGAAATATTTACATAAAACTTGTCTACATTTACAGTAAATAAGCATAATTACCTACTGTGCTTTCAGCAGCCAGAAGCTGAACTGGCTGGAAACATCCGATGAAGACTGGAATAATGGCATGACTAAATTACATCAACTCGTGTATACGACTACAAAACGCGGAGAGGAATTTCATGACGTTTATCAATTTACAAAATGAAACTCAGTGTTGGATCTGAGCTGCTCTACCAGTAGGATAAGCCCTGCAATTACAGGCAAGCTACAATTTATGGAACATATATTTTTGCAAAAACTAGAGTATCTCGCCGTCTGCAGTGGTGTTAATTAAACCATATTGACTTCCAACAGGTAGCAAGCTAAATAATTTGGTGCCATCACGTAGCAAACAAGCCTCAGCTAGTGCCACTTTATGTGGAAAACCATTCCAGTAATAAATACTTTTTGTTTGGGGTTTTTTTTTTTTCTTCCATTATAAAACAATGGATAGAATAAAGGAAAGTGGCTGTAATTACAAATATTTACCCACTATGTTCTAAGTATGCAACGTTTCATATATAAAGCAATTTTAATGCTGAAGCTTCTGTAACACTCAATGAATGACTCCTACTGAGGCATGATCTTAACAGTAGCTATTAGAGATAATTATCCATATACCAGACTAATTTTTCTTGTTCCTATGGAAGTCATATAAATTCACTAACAAAAAAAGAAAGAAAATATACTTCACCAAAAATAGAAACAAAAGTACCTAGCACCAAACCAAACTTCTTCTACGCTCTGTCTTAGGGTCCAGTCCTGCACCCTTCTCTCGTGCAAATAATTCTATTTAAATAAAATAATCCCGTTGCTGGGTGGGTTTTTTTGTCTGATTGTTGGTTTGACTTTTTTTTTCCCCCTAAAAATCAGCTGCGCAAGTCCAGACCTCTGCACATGGTACTCACATTAGTGCATCGACATTTTGGGGTTTATGATAGAACAAACCCATTTATTTAGAATTTATTTATTCATTTCGTTTCTGTTGATATGGAGGCTTGAAAAAAGATCAAACTGTATCACTGTGGGACAGAGAGGACTTGCCCCTGCCTCTTTGGGTACAGGGAATACTGAGAAGAGTAAACAGTTCCATCCATCTCCTGTGAGATCTGCTCAGGCAATGTCTCAGCAACTTGTCCATTAACTGTAAGCGCTTCTACTGGAAAAATCCTTCTGAATGGGTAGACTGTGACATGGGTGAAGTGCAAATGAAACGTAGCTATTGTTCCTTTTCGCCCTCTCTTCCTGGGTGCTGCAGCAGGCTGTATCTGTCCTGCCCCAACAGTGAATGCTCTCTCCTGGATTTGCAGGTGGGCTCTTTGCACACTTTCATCTAGGAAGACTAGTCAGGCTGAGGAGAAGCAGCTCACATCCCCACTTCTTAAGCTAAAGAGGTCAGGACTGTGAAGCAAAGGGCCTTTCCTAAGTCATGGCCGCAGAGCCAGGCCCCGCTGGAAATCATGAAGGCGGTAACGCGTGGAAGCTCAGGAGCCACCAGAGTGATCCAGATGCTCATTCAAAGACTCGTCTGCTGGTAGGATGTTCTGAGGAGACTGGTTTCGTGGCCGGTCTCAAATAGCCACCAAATTCCAGTACCTTCAGACGTGAGAAAGAAGGTTCTTGTGCTCTTAGGTGTTTTTTCACTAACACATATAAACACTGCACCAGTTCACCTCTTACACGCGTCCTTCCGTGTCACCTGAGTGCTCGCAAGCTGCAGAACTTCTTGCCTTGAAAGAAAGTGAAGACTTCCACAGAACTCTGCAAGACAGGATGTGATTTCCCCAAAACATCTGACTCAAGTCCGGGCTCTCAAATCTCACAGGTACACTGAAAAGGTCCCATTCAGAAGCGTTGCCTGATGCAGTTTCTGTGCTCTCTGGACGGTTGCTGTAATTCATCAAGGGCAAATGGTGGTCACTCAGATGGTGACAGCCGAACATAGTGAGGAGGAGCAGTTCTATAAATAAGAGGGTAGTCCACAAAGTCTCTTCGCAGACATGAGGAAGTCGAAACATCACCACTGTCTGTTTGGGTTTTTTTTAAGGGATAAGATTTGTAAAGTTTACAATCCCCTCCCTAATCTTACAAGATTCAAACGACAAAAGTTGGTAACATCGTCTCGTACTGGAAGGGAGGCATTCCAAAATAAATTAAGCACATTGAAGGCAAGTGATACTTATATACGTTGCAAATCATCTAAGCAGACCGTTGCATTATCAGAAACCGTAAGAAATAACATAGCTACCCTCTAAACTGAACAAAGAACCTTATTGTCTGTTTTCTGTAACAAACATAAGCTCGTTAAAATTAAACACTGAACTTGCAGAGACAGAAACCTTGTCAGATTGCGAGATTGCAACAATAAATGGACATCACAAACGAAAGCTACTAGTTAGGAATGCAAGAGAGTACCCCGCACAGCAGACAAGCTGCTGTGCAGCAACAGTGAGCATCTTCACCTTTACAGAAACATCTTTTGTTTTTAGGCACTTCGCTGTCATGTTTGTAGCGGCCTGTTTGAAACTGAAGACGTCTAGAAACAAAACCTCACAGCCTGTAAAAGCAGAATGTTCTCTATAGACTGAGCACAGACCAATGGGTAGGTAAGACAACAATAACCCATAAAGTCGCTATGGAAATTGGGGTGCTGGAGTTAGCTGTGTGAGCAGGTCAAACCAGGCAGAGCGTTAAATTGTTCCAGTGATTCTGCTCACAACACACGAGCCGGATCGTTTAGAGTTAGCTTAAAAATACCTACATTGTGTAGACATTCTTGCTGACCTTTGGCTTACAAGTTTTACCAATAAATCAATTGGAACCTTGTATTACAAATAAGCTTTTACCTTTTGGTTGTCCACGGGAAAAGAACAGTGTCTAGTGTGGGATACCCTCATGCACTCCTGGAAAATCACCAGACAGGTAAATCATTTGTTTAATACTTTTGTTGTTTAATACTTTTCGTAAGCCTGGGATCTTTCATACTGACCCAGCCAAAGGGTCTTCTCCATCCTTATAAAAAGGGAACCCTGTGTTTTTATCTCTGTGGTGTTCCACCTATAGCATTTATCTTTAGCATAATCCTCAACGTACATTGCTAGCTAGCCAAGGATATAATTTTTTTTTTTTTTTAAATTATCTTTTATTTTAGGCTGAGATCTGCTCAGGCAATGTCTTCAGGCATGACCATCCCAAAAGAGATTCTACAAACCAACTTCAGCACCAGCCTATGAGATGGTATTAACAGCAATTATGCTCCCTGCTCCCAGGAAGAGACCTGCCCTCGAAAGTCTTCTTCAGCAAACCACCACGGGGGCATCCGTCAGGCTGAGTGCCTTTCTGCACTCTCCTGTTTTGCAGTAGACTAAACTTACCAAGTTACCCATGAGGCACATAACAACCTTACTCAGGCACGTTCCAACCTAAATAAAAAACACTCCTCTAAAAATAACTGGTAATTTGCCCAACAGCAAAAGTCCTTCACTGGAGCGTGGCCCAAATTAAAATGTTTGTTGCAGAAGCAGCTTTCTTAGTCCTATTGCAAACAAATGCATACGCACAATAGGAGACAGAAAGAAGTCCTTGAGCTGGGCTCTGTGACGTTTCCAATCCCACACTGCACAGATGAGAGTCGCGTCTCTTAACTGCTTTCAAGCCAAGGCACGTGGCCCAAATGGCTTTCAAACTCCTGTGGCCCAACCCAGGCATGTTACACGTGATGACTTCATTCTGCTTGTGTGCGAGATAACAACAGACAGGGCAGTGCTGCCAGCCTTTTGTAGTCAGAGTAGCATGGCCAACGCTAACTTCTGGGAAGCGGACAATACCAGAGAGCACGTTCCATCACAGCTTCACACCAGCTTGCAGAAAGCACGCTGAAACCAGTTATCCAGCATCTTACAAAAGCACCATTGAAAGGTTGGAACAGAGAGCACCACGTATATAGAACTGTGATCAAGACAGCAGACAGGAGCTGTTCGGGGAGCCACGGAGAAGCACGCAGCCCAGAAGAATCCCTGCAGGATGGATTCCCCAAAGGCACGATAGACAAGGGCTTAGAGAACAAGGCAGTTGGTCCTCAGCCAGTTGCTACTGGTGATGGGGACGGTCCAGCTCTGGGTGACTCATGGATACGAATCCCCCATGCCTACTCATCCCTCACCCTAAGAATCCTGCTACATGGAGGCAAGCCTGTAACTGATAACAACAGATAAGACTGAAGCAAGTCATTGTTCACAGTTGACATGGACAAAGACCAGCACCTCCCTGAACGCTCACCGTTGAGACTGGTAATTCTTATTGCAAAGCTTCGTGTGTCTACAAGACTATTTTTAGAGGGTGGTTGTGAGAGACTATTGCTATTGTAGGGCTAATTGAGGTCCAATACATTTAATGTGTCTCTATAAAGCTGTTTCCAACTTAGACAAGTCAAAGGTTGTCCCTTTGTACTTTTGAGTTACCCACAGTATGGAAAAGAGTATGGAAGTACTAGCTACTTAGTAAAAAAGGCACTATAACTGATCTAATGTGGTCATTAGGTACATGCCTGTGCTACAGATCTCTCTGCAAAGAACCTATTTCTCTCTGTGACTGAGAAAGCAATTCTGCACTCACCATGATATAAAGGGGTGACTGGTTTATGTATGGAGTTAGCACTGGTTTAGGTACGTGGTGAGAACAACCCTCACGGGAGACGCGGACTCACGGAAGAGACGTCCAAACTGCATTTGCTATTTCGACCAGCTCCCAGAAGGAAATCAGAAAAGACCTTTTCCTTGGTGCAGGTGGTCTTGGCCTTACTGTAGCAATTTGATGTGAGGTCTTATTATGGTTGTGCCAATCAATGGAGGCAAAGAAACAGACCGTGAAGCTTCCCCGGAAAAGATCACCAGGTAACAAAAACTTCATTTTGGATATTGACCTTTTCTTTTAGGGATATGGGGAAAGAGGAAAAAGTAGGAATGAAGAGACAAGCAGAAGAGACTCCCTTTACAGTCAGATGAATCTATTTGGGGATTACTGTTGGAAAAATCCTTCTATCCTAAAAATGAATGAAAGGAAGCATTGGCAACAGCTGTAGAGGAATGGGTCTTACTTCTGGGAAGAGGGAACTAAGACAGAAGCTTGATTCTTTGTCAAGACATGTAATTATTCGCTTAAGACCCTGGGACTGAATTCTAAAACATTTTTTCTTTAGCATTAGACTATAAGATGGAGATTGTAGAGGGGGTTACAGAGTCCACCCTGCACCCTTGCTCAGCAGGGCAATTCCTTTTCGCAGCTCTCTAGAGTCTGACGTGTGGGGGGGGTCTCAACAGATGAGGGCAGGTACACATCCTGCAAGCAGCAATCCAAAATCTGAGCTCCTTCCCCACCAGGCTCAGGGTCTGGTGGAGGATGAAAAGGTTGTGACCAGCCTAAGAGTCATTTAAATGGGAGAGAACGCGCCAGCACCGCGGGACTGCGGACGCAGCATCAGCTCCCGGTGTGAGGCTGTACGAGGCAGGTTAAAAATAGAAACAAAAGAAAAAAAGAGAGGGGGAGGGAATTCGCTATGGAAAAGGGAAGTGTGGGGGTCTCAAGGAGCAGCTGTCAGAACGGGCCAAAGAAAGAAAGGAAGGAGCTGAGTTTCGCATCCTTCCTCCAAACCAACACGCTTGACCCTGCTCTGAAAGGCTACAAACAGTGACTGGGCAGCCCTCTGCCTTCCTTGGGCTTGATCTTGATGGGGACACTTCCAGAGTAACGCCTGATTTTCTTCGTTTGCACTTCAAAACTTTACAATCACGAGTTCAGCGTTATTCTGTCCCGTTGTTAATGGGCTTTAAATGGGCTCTTGTCTTTAAACTGGTCTTTAAATTGAATCTGGTGACCCTACAAACCTCACGTTGCTACGGTTTCTCCAAAAGCAGTCATCCATGTAATGAGGAAGACAATCCTTAAAGGATAAGACAGATGTATTTGAGATGTATTTGGGAATTTCAGGAATTGAGGTATGCCTGCCACTGAGCTACGGGAGTCAGACTGAAGACTACATATATAAACCAGCACCCCTGAGCAAGGAACAGACAGCAAACACAGAAAGACTTCAGAAATTCTCCAGACTTGGGACAAGAGATCTTCTGAAAACGTGGTGCATCTTATCTTTGGCCTTAAACAGCGTGAAGCACAAGGAGAGAACAGTCAAAGGCAAAGTTCATGAATTCACATTCAAGGGAACAGAAACTTTTTGTTAAGGGAAAAACTCCAGAGAGGAAGAGTCATAGATCCAGCATGCTGCACTGTCACACGAGGTCAGGGTCCATGAAGTCTGAATCACCCTGTGGGCAGAGTTTGATGGAGCACTTGCACCGCTCCTCAGAGCTGTGTACTAACAGGCAAAGCCCATAAATCAGTCCCTTTCTTTCTTTCTTTCTTACTTTCCTTCTAATAAATGCGTGTAACCAGATCTGTGTTTGCTCTTTACAGTACTAAGTACTCTGAGCACTGGCCAGGGATCTGAGGTGGCCTCAGTCTGCTCTATCAAAACCCAGCACTAGCTGAGCTGAAACTAAACCTGCTAAACAGCGTAAGCCAACCTCAGCCGATGTACTGTTTATTTCGAATGAAAAATAAACTGCTCGTAAAGCACGTGCCAGACATTATGTATGTGAACGTATCTGAATGCTACCAAGTTTGGACTAGAATCTACTCGTGTCCAAACTGCATGTGCGTGTATCCCCGTGTATATTAAGCATATACATGTGTACACACGTGCAAAGCCGTGTACAAATGCGTCTTGCGCGACGCCAGTTCTCTACTGCTGGACTGTTCTTGTACTATTCTTGAAGAAAACAAAAGTTATCAACCCAGTACCTACTTATTTCATTCAAGCACTGTACTTTGTCTTTAATAGGAATAGAATAACTTGGAATCCTCAAAAAGCCAGTGGCTTTTAAACTGCTTGTCAGTTTAAAACTGTGAAGTTCTCGGTCACCCTCCTGCTTCTTTTAGCAGAGGAACAAGGAAGACCAGTAGCTATGCCAGACTAAATCCCACTGCCTCTTCTGCCTCTTTTTTTGCCCTTTGGCAGTGCTCTCTTAGACTCCATTATTTTGAGTTTAAAAACAGGAAGGCAGCTTCCACATCCCTGCTCAAGAAGACAACAACAAAAAAAACCCCCACCAAAACCCCAAGCTATCGTTCAGTTACATACTTCTGAAACAGGAGAATAAAAAAAAAATAAGAGAGCACCAAATAAAGCCCAAAGAAAGAATGCGATTCCTCCTGTTACGTAAAACAGTAAGTTCCTCTACAAAAACTTTCGAGATGAAAAAATACCTTGTAAAAATAAAAAAGTATCGTCCGCTTAACACCGTACGTGTATTTTCCTATAGAATAAACTAGACAAACACGTTAAAAGTATTTTAAGTCTTAAAAGAAAATGGCAAAAGTCTTCCAAAAAAATGACTCAACACTATGAAGATCAGACTAAACATTTTGCCAGTGCATTCATTTGCACAACTCTTTGCTACGTGACAGCTGTCTGGTGCGTGTACGCGTAGGTATGTGTGTGCTCGCGAGGAGAACAGAGCGAGGGTGTCCCTTGCCATTTTAAAGTGGCATTTCACAAATAGCCAAACAAAAAACCTACACATACCTGTACGCATCTCAAATATTGCGAGTCACCTTCTACAGCCCTTGGCATTCATAAAAAAGAAACAAAAAAACCACAACCCCAAAAGCCAGCAGAATTAATTCAAGTACATTTGGAGTAGGTCCGAAGTGAAGCTCTGTTGTTTGCACTTGAGCTGCAACGAATGTGGACAGAAGTCCCCAAAAGACACAGAAGTGAGCGCGCCTTCCCCAGCCCTGCAGAGTCAGTCTGAGTTGAGGTACAATGATGCGTGATTTGCTCAGCGTTGGGGATGCCCAAACTTGAATGCAGAAGGTTGCTTGAAAAACACTTTGAAGCAAATGACCTAAAATAATCTCTTAAAATGAAAAGCTAGCTTTCTGTAAAGGCAGTCTTTTTGGTATGTAATACTATTGGGATGACAAGCGTGGCACTCCTTCCCAAATTCTGGTCATCTTGGAGCTAACAACAAAGAAGCCTTTACGTTGTCCTGGTGGTCATTCTGACCGGACGTACCCTTTCCCATGAACCTCCATCCACCACCCAGAATAACCTTGTGGGTATCACACTCTGGCTGAAACGTGCTCTGCTTCTTCACAATTTTTGTTCTCTGCGTAGCTTTGTTCCTCAAAAGGAGAAGCACTTCCCTCTCCACATTCCACGTCTTCCTTTGACGATACCAGTGGAGAAATCTACCCGCCGGAGTAGTTAAAGTCTGGTGAAATCTCTGTGGTGCTGCAAGTCCCCTATGCTCTCATAGTCATTTTCTCCCGAAAGAGCAGTGTGGTTTGTGTTAGGCACAGTCAAGGTCCTGTCTTCTTCGTGGCTCACCGACTGGATAGCTTCATAGTCAGGCTCCAGCTCCCCGTTCGGTCTGGCCGCTGACTGAGGCACAGTGGTAGTATTAAGGGTGTTTTCAAAGTCCTTCACACTTGCATAGAGGCCACTGCAAATAGATGGGGACCTCTGAGATGCAATTTCTTGAATGCAGGTGTAAGGAGAATCCAGTGCCTTGATGGCCTGTCCTGGCTTACTCACCGATGAGTACATGGCTGAGATCTAGGAAAAGGAGACACCTGCTGAGTATTTAAGCGTGGTGGAAAGCTTGGGTCTACCCCAGTTTGTACTCTTTCTGCTGGCAAGGATGTTGGTAAGAAAAGACAGGATCTTCTATTAAAAATACTACCTTTCTTACAGGAAAAAAAAAAAAAGGGATATCTTACAAACCCTTTCTTTTCTGGCATGCATTTATAGCTTGATTTTCTGTCAGAGAAGAATGCTTCATAAAATGCTTTATAAAAAGAAGTTTATATTTATAAAGTTCTTTCAGCATAAGTAAACCCCCTGCAGGCAAGTTGGACCTGGGACAAAAGGGAATGACTTTGTGAGCAGGCGAGTTTTACTGTGGTCCTGGAGCCAGCTTGGGCTCGATGGGCAGAGAGGTGTCAAAAGGATGATCAGGTTTAGCTGGTGTAAGGTAGGAGAAGGATGCTGCCTGATCCTTGGGATTTTAAAAAATATTATTATTTTTAATGGTAGCAACTACTTTTCTGCTTTTAGAGACACCCCGAGAGGAGAGGAGCTATTTGCTGTGTTTATAGGCAGGACCAAGGAGGCACCAAGTCACGTGAAGAAAACATTGAGAATCAGGAGATAAATTACCCCCACTAGAACCCAGCAAACAGTCAGCGCCGACCTTGATACGCACGGTCTGTCCTGGTGACTAAACTCTGCCTACAAAGAGGAGCTGCATCTCAGACACTCGGGACATCTCAGGATGCAAGGCTAGAGACTGAAACCTCTCAGCTACTATAAACACGAGGGAGGGAGCCAGAGTCTCACTCCTAGCTCTAAAAATTCCCACAGCAGGGTGGGTGTCAGGAGGACGGGCCCAGTCTTTTTTTCAGTGGTGCCCAGTGAGAGGACAGAGCGTAATGGACACAAAGTTGAACACTGGAAGTTCCATCTGAGAAGGAAATGCTTTACTGTGAGGGTGATGGAGCACTGGAACAGGCTGCCCAGAGAGGTGGTGGAGACTCCATCTCTGGAGACATTCAGAACCTGCCTGGATGCGTTCCTGTGCAACCTTCTCTAGGTGAACCTGCCTTGGCAGGGGGGTTGGACTCGACGATCTCCAGAGGTCCCTTCCAACCCCCGTGATCGTGTGACTCTCTAAGGAGATGGGACGCTTAAACAAGAGCTCTTTTTCTATAAAGAGAGCCATCCAATTGCAGACAGCAATACTTCTTCCTTTTCACCAATTTCAGCTGAACAAACAAAAAAAATGGCTTTCTGCTCATCCATACCTCAACCCTTCCCAGCATTAAGTTACATAAACCCAGGTCAAGGATCAGTCTATTCATTAACATTGGGGAGTACTTCTCCCAGCAGAAAGCATGAGCTCATTCAGCTCACTGCCAAGTTTCTGTTTACTCTTCTGTCCGGAGAATGTATTTATAAATTGCACAGGTCTATTGGAGATGATCAAAAGCTACTTTATTTCTGTTTAACTTTTCTGTCTTTGTTTCAGTCTCCTCAATTTATTTGACTAACAGACATTTTAAAGAACAGTTTATGTTCCGGTGCTTTTATTGTGCTTCTGTTTATTCCCCAGGGCCCCCAACCACTTTGCATGGGGAAGGTGGAGCACGTTTCAAAAGGCTGATGGCTGTTGTTCTTAAGAAGAGTTTGTCACCCAAATCAAGGACCAGCTAAGTGGGGCCTCCTGTTATTTTCTGACACTATTTCTTAACCTATTGGCCTGATCTATGGAATACTTCTGGTTTTAGGAATGTGACAGTACAAGCTCTGTGCAGAGAAACTTTGGCTTTCATTTTCCCCTCAGACAAGTTTCACCTTTCTTAGATCCTGCTTAATCATGCAGAGCTTATGCTAATTTCTGCCTGAAGAAAGGTCTCTAGCTAGCTATTGAATTTCATTCAAGACACCTACCTCATCTTCTGTAAGAGATGGATCTTCCTCTCGAGACTTGTAAGACATCGAACTAAGCCTCTGTAGAAAAGGAAGAAAGGAGTCAAAAAAAAAAGGGCTCGTTACCAGTCAACGGTGTGAAACCTATAAAAAAAACCCCCTCCCATTACAATCAACACATTGTATTTCACTGTCATTTGCTTGCTAGTTCCATTTTACGTAGCCAACTAATATCCAGTGCACATCTCTGGAGATAACAGCCCTGAGGCTAGTTGAGTTTTTTAATGTATCTGCTCTTGTCCTGATTTGAAAAGGGTAAAAATAATGCAATAGTTAAACCAAGCTCCTCTCCGCTGTATCCCTGCCTTTACACTTCTAATGAAGCAAGAAAGACTTTGCAAAGGCTTTTAAGCAATTAAAAGTTGGCTGTTGTGACACAGTAGTTGGCTTTCCACGTGATTTTCAGCTGACAAAAGAACAATACTCAACTGGGACCTTCCTCACACTTGTGATCCTACATTTAGTGGATCCTGGAAGCGGTACATGAAATGCCACAGCCATGACCACCTCACAACCACTCCGATGACAAACATGCAAAAGATCTTCTGCAACCCACCCTGAGATGGGCAGCTCAACCTGCAAAGCTTCTCGCTGGATCCAGTTCACACGGCAAAGTTACTAGAGGATGGAGGGCTTGGTTTGGTATCAAGTCTAATTTCATGCATGTAAAGTGTCGTGTAGAAATTAAGTCACAAAACATGAGGGGAAAAGCATTTTGCTCTTATGAAAAATGGACCTTTATGGCAATGAAGACCCTGGCTACCTTACAGTGGCCATCTGACTCCTACCCCCTGGGGTGAGAAGGCTTTGCTGGACTCCTGCTCCATGGTAATTCAGAGGGAGCCTACCAGCACTGTTTGTAACAGGCCGTATTTTCCAGTTTCATGCAAATTCTCCAACTAAAATACTTCAGACATCCTCCAGTGCAGACCAAGGTGGAGAAGTAGAGCTATTTTGAGCACAGTCAATCCAATACAGCACACAGTAGACACGCAAGACCTTTTTTTTCTTCTCTTTTTTTGGTTTTTTTTTTTTTTCCTCCCACAGTCTTCTTTCCTAGTCTCATTTTTCTGGGTGTTTTTAATTCTGGTAAATACCAATCTTCAAACTCCTAGGGCACTTCTGATAAAGACCCTGACCTAAAGTGTTGGAAGTCTATCCGCAGCTCCATGGGGGGCTTCCCTCCCTTCCTCTCTCCTAGCAACACCCTTGCTTCTTTCTCGCTGTCTGGAGAATGTGCTCTTTAACCTGTGGTTTGTTTACTCACCAAAATGAAAAAAAAAAGAAAGAAAAAAAGAGAGGAAAAGAAGTTAAAATGTATTTTGACCCTTTAATAGACCTGCTTCACTACAGCAGCTCAGTTTAGTCTTTGGTATTTGCAGGGTATTTTTTGTGTCAAGGAATAAGTTACCGATTTCATCCTCAGATTAAAACAAACGTGCTTGCAAAGTTCTTCAGGGCAGTTATTTTCTTTGATCGGTGTGTCGCTGAGCGCCACGTGTCAGGACCCCTTCTACAGTTTCCCACTCAAGTATTGACAAATACCCCAGGGTGTTGGTAGTCCTGTTCTTGTCTCCCTGGGACCTGCTGATCTTTCTTCTACATGTGAACCCTGTGACATTGATTTTGAAGGATACTGTCATCATGGAAATTGAAAAAAATACTGGTTCCTAAACATTTCGTACCTAGCAATATCATAAATTATGCTTGCAACCTCAACAGCAGCAACACAAACAGCGTGTGTCCTTATTTACTGTCCACTTTCCTTCTGTTCCTCAACAGCGCTTGAGTTTTTGCTCTTTGGCTCAGCTGCTGCTTCTGACTTGGTCACCAGAACAAGGAGACCATTCTCCTCCACTGCATTTTTAAGAGATGCTTTGCCCGTCCTCAGACTGCGTGGGTCTGAAGTCAGATGGCACGGAAAGTTGTACACACAGAGACCACTTCTACCGGTGCTCCCTCTGGAAAGACCTGGGTGAAAAAGGAGATACGTACTTCCTTTCTTTTCTTCTTTTTTTTTTTGTAATTAAAAAGGAAGAACTAAAGAAAAACTATTCTGCCTCTCCAGTTTTATTAGAAGAACTATGCCCAAGTTTTTCCAGGTGACAGAAGCCTGTAAGAGGCTTCCTGCCTCTTACAAAAGGTGATTTTCTTCCTCAAAACCTTCCAAAGGATTTGGCCAGGTCATGGCCAATAACAAGCTTAGATAATTAATCTTCACCCGTTTAATGCACATCCGGCTCTTGAGAAGATCCTTTCTGCTGCTGTTCATATACTGGAACGATCTCTGGCTTGGTCCAGCTAGCTCTCTCCCACATGAGTGTGCTTCAGGAACTGGCACGAGCTAAGGATCATCCCAGCTGCCCTCTGTTCCGGGGTGAGACCGAAACAGCCCCTGTTCATGGCAGGTACAAGTCTCAGTTACACAGGCAGCCTCCCTGCCTGTCTCTTCTTTGTGCCCTAACTGAAGTCTAATTGTGGTGAGAGAGACTTGGATGGACGACTCACGGCCAACCTCTAATGTCATCAGGGTCAGGGCAGAAGGTTGGAAACTTTGGGATACAGATGTCCTGTTAAGCAAGGCAGCTAAGGTTGGACCTGATGACCTCGAAGGTCTCTTCCAGCTGAAACGATTCTATTAAGTAGCCTCACAAGAGAGGAAGGAAAAAAGAGATGCCTATGGAGTCCGTTTAGCTAAAAGAGCTATCAATACAACATACATTCCCATCAACATCTTGGGTTTGGTTGCCACATCAGAAAAAAAACCAGGCATTGCTCTGCATCTTTGGAAGCAGCAAAAGAGAGGGAAAAATTATCATCACAACAGGAAAAAAAAAAAAACCCCAAACCCCAAACCAATCCCGCAGCCGACCTCCCCGCACGATGCCAACGATAATGACATTTATATATTCCATCTATTACCATTTCCAGCTCTGCTGCAGATGTAGCTTTCAAGGAGGGGAGAGGCACACGCTTCCATGCATAATGCATGTACCTGGCAGCCAAGGCGGGAACGACCTGATGCTGCCGGAGCTTTAACTCGGGATGGCTTTAGCTCTGAATAAATTTTAATTAGACAAACACCTCTTTTCTTTTTTTTTTTTTTTCCTGGTGCTTAAGGGACTGCACGTGTCATCTCTTGATTAATCCTTCAAAACCTGAACCATTTTCATCAATTCCCACTCCTTGCAGTTACTGACACCGTGCGCTGGGGAGCTACAAGAGCAGCAAATGCTTTTTCTTTGTATTTGGCATGATTTTCTGCAAGCCTTTTCACACCTGGTAGGCAAAATGTCACTGTTACAAGAAGCTGTTTAAAAGTTTAATTAGGAAATATATATGGCCTAAATCTGGGGGAGGGGGGAAGCTGATGGATTATTGTTGACAATCATAATTTTTTTACTTAACGAGCTCATCGTTTGTAAGAACGGGGAGGCCAGATAAACAATTTTTATATTCCGAGTAGTCTTCAGCTTATTCATTTTGACTCTTCTGTGTTTTATGAGTTACATGGTTGGTCAGTTATTTAACAAGGTTATTTTTCTGCTCCCTGCCAGGATTACCCCACTTCAAACAAGAGAACCACCAGAACCAAGCAACAACCTCATTGCTCCGCTATGAACTCTCAGGTAAATGTTTACATCAAAATGTCTCATCTTAAGGACTTTTTGGCAATTTACAACACCACCTAATACTGTTTGATGACTCACCATACCAAAATGATATTCACCTGCCAAACTCCCAGTTCTTTCATTCGCGTTGTCTAGACTAGTTCTGAAAAATGCAAACTCGAAGAGTTTATCAGAACTCTGTGCAATGATCTGAAGGCAGCCTTCAAATTAGCTCTGGAGAAAAACTAAATATGGGAAAGTAACCCGTTGAAAATGTCAGCATTCTATTTTTCAAGGAGTTCACCGCAAACTCGTCCCTACGCTGGGAGAAAGAATAAGCTGCTGAGAAAACCTAACTTTTGGCCGTGATTTCAGCAGGTGGAAATTCATTACTTGTTTACGTGTGACACAGGGAATTTGATTAATATAAAAGCTGTAACTTCTCTCTTTCTGTCCCTCTCTCCTAAAGAGAGAGGCAAGACAAGTGGCTTTGAGAAGATGCCTGACACTCGCACAGCTAAGCCAAGGTGGTCCAGCAATAAGGGCCAAATTTAGGATGTGCACCAAAAACGCCCCCCCTCTATTTGTAAATTTGAGTTTTCATGAGGAAAAAACCAAGGAGGGGATTCTGAACAAGAGACAGATGCTGGTGGAGATGCTGGATACCTCTTGCAAGAGCTCCCACAAGCGTACTACCATTAAACAAAGAAGCAGAGGCCTCCTATGCAACTTCTGGATGATATCTGGGGAAAGCCTTATGAAGGGCACGCTGCAACAATCCCAAACAGAGGCTGCAGTGGAACGAGTACGTGCCCAGAATGCAAAGACTACACTGTACATTTTCCTGTTTCCATATCTCACAGCTTTGTGTCACCTCCAGTGCTGTTTTCTGTTTGTTTTCCTTGGCATTTTTTTTTTAATTAAGGAAAAAAAAAAAAAAATCAATAAAATCCTTTCCCACCCATATGATTTCTATCATTATTTGCTTGTTGGGCAAGGACAAGTATGAGCAGAATTTACCTTCTCTGGTTTACTCGCTCCTTCTGCTGCTTCTTCTTCCACTTCTTTTTCTTGCACATTCTCGTTTTCATCCAGAAGTTTCATGGGTACCGGAGGGGGAAGCTCATCCTCTACGTCTGGCGTGCTGTCAAGAGGGCTTTCTGAATTAGCACTTTGACGACTTTTTTTGTTTCGGTCGACAGAGGCGTACTCCGCCGATTCAATTCTGCGCTCGGGAGTCTGGTTTTGACCGTCAGGAGCCATCAGCAAAGCCTTTGATTTGCTGTTACAACTCCCTTCCGTGCCGGGTAATGCTCCAACGTCTTTAATTTCCTTCACAGTTTCATACAAGCAGTCTTCAACTATATTTTCCTGAGAGGAACTGTCTTTCAAGACCTCATAAGGCCCTTCCATTCCAAGACCTTGATCATTTTCTGCATTTCTGGCCGAGATGACGGTTTCCATGGTGTTGTTAGGGGGGATACTGGGTAGTTCCCGGCTCTGGTGACACTTTGTAGACTTTCCAAGGCTATCCTGTTGATCTAGCAGATCAGACACGGACGTCTGCACTTCTTCATAAGGCTGGATACAGGCAGTTGTACTGTCTTCTGAGAGTACTAGGGAAAATTTTGGAGAAGTGTATCAAATAAATGCGTTAACTGTGAGGTGAGTGCACTTCGGAACTCTCTGCATCGCTTTGGTTTTGTGTCTCTTTGGTTTTATGTCCCTTTGGAAAGGACAAATGATACTAATGCCTGGAAATGCCTAGTGGGTACTGAGATTTCTGCACTCTACCGTTAAAATATCCTTCTCACAACATCTTCCAGACTCTGTGCACCCCCCAGTCAGATTACATAGCAACAGCACTGGCAGCAAGATCAGGGGGTGTGCGGGTAAGTGCGAGAGGCTGTTCAGCTGTACTGGGTTATACCAAACACCCACAAATAGTCTCAGATGGGGATGTGAGGACTCAAAGCAAGTGCCTTTTAGAAAAGCGTCGTTAAGATTTTCCTCTTTCCCCCATCTTTTGGAATCAAAAAGGAAAGCCTTCTTCCTTCCTGCCTAGCTGGCCCTCACCTTGTTTAACATGCTGGCCAAATTCTCGTCTGAATCACACTTTGCTGAGCCTGCTGCAGTCAGCCTCGCTGCACGCCACACCAGAAGCTCCTCACTGGAAGGCTATGCCATACTTCTCTTAGTCTCGCAGCACATAATGTAGGCTGACAACCTACTAACGAGCCAGCCATATGCACAAAAGAGAAGACTAGACTTCAGAAAGTAGCGTGAGGCAGAACATGTTAGTCCCAGAAGCAGGTCACATGTCACTGTCACTAGAGGGTATTAGAGACAGAAACGTACTCTCATCTTACGGTGCACACATATGACATTTGCCTGCATTCAGGGATGTATACGTGGGCACGTATGAGCACGTTTCAGGTAGTATATGGTATGTAATGTCCCCTGACATCATTTATTTGAAAATCACATCTGAATCGCTTCACACTTAGTGCAGGTCCTATTGTACTCTCAGCAAAACCAACTCCTTCTCCCATTTCTTTCAGCGTGTCTCACACGATGACATTAAGTGTTGCTGAAGCAATCAATACCCTTGATTTGGTGGCTGTCACGGATGTTGTTTTCTCTGGAGCCCAGGGCATGCAGGCTCACACAGTCAGCACCCGAGGGGAGTCGTACCCTGACAGCAAAACTCAGGATGGAACGAGAGGAGTGAGATGGTTAATTGCTGTCTGAAGGGGAGACGAGAGGAGAAGAAAAGGAAAAGTTCCTTCTCCAGTCACTTGGTTCCTGCATACAAATGGGGAGGAACAGGTGGAAGTGTTCTGCTGCGTCCTGACTAGGACTCCAGGTGTCCTAGTCACTACCCAGGATCCTGCAGACCTCCTGAGAAACATCAGAAACCAGCCTGGAGAAGCTGGAATATGTTTTCCCCTTCTGGTGCTTGTTCTTAGGGCTTTCTGTGCCGTGCAGGGCACTGCCACAGGCTCCAGAGAGCACCCACCCACTTCAGCCTGGGGGAGATGATCAGAAGTTATGAGAGCTCACGTTTCAGTGCTCCTGTGGTTACAGGTAGCGACACAAAAGGGTTTGGCATTGACAAGGAGTTGCTAAGTGCAGATGCAGTCTAACGTGCCACCATCACCATGGGATGGGCTACTGACTTCCTAGCAAGGCAAAGATGCTCACCAGAGTTTTTAATTTGATCCTAAGTTTTGTGGGAATTATGTCCTGTGTGAAGAGGCCGGACTGCCTCCAGAGAGCTGCATGCCTGGCCACTGCCCTGAGGTACAGCAGTTGATCTGATGTCAGAATCACAGAGTGTTAGGGGTTGGAAGGGACCTCCAAAGATCATCGAGTCCAACCCCCCTGGCAGAGCAGGACAAAACTAGGGCAGATCACATAGAAATGTATCCAGACAGGTCTTGAAAGTCTCCAGAGAAGGAGACTCCACAACCTCTCTGAGGAGTCTATTCCAATGCTCTACAACACTTACAGGAAAGAAGTTCTTCCTCCTGTTGAGGTGGAACTTCCTCTACTTGAGCTTGAAGCCCCTGCCCCTCATCCTATCACAGTGCACAAGTGAAACAAGGTTGTCCCCGCCTTCTTGATGCCCAGCCCTCATGCGTTTACAGAGAGAGTCTTCTCCTCTCCAGACTAAGAAGCCCCGGGTCTCTCAGCCTTCCCTTGTAAGGCAGGTGCTCCAGCCCCCTGATCATCCTCATAGCCCTCCAGGGGCAAGCAGAGAGAAACACAAAGTCTCCAGCCAAACGGCATGACTTGGAAAGCTGACAGCTAGAAACCCAAGGCTTGAAGAGATCACCAACGTGCAGCAAACGCGGGAGCTGTGAGCAAAGGGGCAGCACGGGGGGCTCATTCACCCCACCTGCAGAGGCTGTGCTACTCACCCTCACCGTTGCTGAGTGCCCCGTTCAGGTCGCTGCTCGGAGGGGGCTCTGTAGCTGAACTTGTGATCGAGTGGCTGAACATCTCCTTGTCCGAAGGCTGCAACACAGAGCAGTGAGATCGATCACCGCCGGACCAGAATAAATGTGTGCATACAATAAATACACGATGAATTTCACAGGATGGTAGCGGCTGGAAGGGACCTTGAAAGACCATTAAGTCCAACCCCCCTGCCAGAGCAGGATAGCCTAGAGCAGGTCACATAGGAACAGATCCAGGTGGGTTTTGAATGTCTCCAGAGAAGGAGACTCCACAACCTCCTGGGGCAGCCTGGTCCAGGCTCTATCACCCTCACCCTGAAAAAGTTTCTCCTTAGGTTTATTTACAGGAAACCTCCCATGTTCCAGCTTGCACCCATTGTCCCTTGTCCTATCACTGGATGTCACTGAGCAGAGCCTGGCTCCAGTCTCCTGACACTTGCCCTTTACGTATTTATAAACATTAATAAGGTCACGCCTCGGTCTCCTCCAAGCTAAAGAGACCCAGCTCCCTCAGCCTTTCTTCAGAAGGGAGATGTTCCACTCCCTTAATCTTCTTTGTGGCTCTGCGCTGGACTCTTTCAAGCAGTTCCCTGTCCTTCTTGAACCGAGGGGCCCAGAACCGGACACATTATTCCAGATGTGGCCTCGCCAGGGCAGAGTAGAGGATGAGGAGAACCTCTCTCAACCTATTAACCACATCCCTTCTAATCCACCCCAGGATGCTGTTGGCCTTCTTGGCCACAAGGGCACTTTGCTGGCTCATGGTCATCCTGCTGCCCACCAGGAACCCCAGGTCCCTTTCCCCTACGCTGCTCTCCAACAGGTCAGTCCCCAACCTATGCTGGTAGCTGGGGTTGTTCTTGCCCAGATGAAAATTCATTCTGATCTTGGGAGCTCTGACTCACAGGTATTACTGGCAGGAGAGACAAACTGTGCTGACCTGTCTGACTACTACTACCTAAAGATTTAGGTGCCTGTGTTTACAGATGTTAAAACAAATAAATGCAAATATGTCCAGGGTGATCTCCCTTCCAACCTTCATGGTAGCAGACCTTACCATGGCTTCAACCCGTGAGGAGAAAGCATTTGCAAATGGAGTGAAAGAAAGGAGATCGGGAGTTCAGAGGTGGCAGAAAGAGCACTGAGAAAGCGCATGTTCCCTGAGTCTACACAAGTTCTTCTCCTCTTCCTGTTCTGCAACTTCTAAAGTTTCCCTTACTCAACCATCTCCAAATTCCTGAGCTATTTTCCAGTCTGCTGTACGTTGCAAGGAGCTTGGTACAAACCAACCACAAACCAGAAACCAGCTGCCAGAAAGAAATACTTACGATGTTCATCAGATTTTCATGATCTCCATTCTGATGTTTGGCCTTCTTCTCCCTGAATGAAAAAGACATATGAGCTGTTACTGCAGTTTATGCTAATAAACAAATGCCATTCATTAACAGACCTTACACACCTTCAGGGAACAGAGCTGTGATATGTCGAAAATAGAGTAACTGAAAATGACTGCAGGGACTGGTATGACCTCTGAGTAAGGTCACCATTGAGGTGGTGGTGACAACCATATCTGAAGAGGTATAACAAACACACACAAACCTTTTTCTCATTCAATGTAACATCCCAGTAAGGAGTAACTGATGATAATCAAAATATCTCACTCTGCACTAGTGAGACCACATCTGGAGTATTGTGCCCAGTTCTGGGCTCCCCAGTTCAAGAGGGACAGGGAAATACCAGAGGGGGTCCAACAGAGAGCTACAAGGATGATGAAGGGACTGGAACATCTCTCTGTGAGGAAAGGCTGAGAGCCCTGGGGCTGTTTAGCCTGGAGAAGAGAAGCCCAAGAGGGGATCTTATTCATGTTTACAAATATACGAGAGCAGGGGTCAAGCAGAAGGGGCCAGGCTCTTGTCAGTGGTGCCCTGGGATAGGATGAGAGGCAATGGTCACAAGGGGAAACACAGCAAGTTCCACCTCAACATGAGCAGAAACTTCTTCCCTGTGAGAGTGACAGAGCCTGGAA
>JAAGNO010017521.1:33423-51373 GCA_033439905.1 Ceryle rudis
TCATAACCTATGAGCTTAAGAGAGGAAATCCCTCCCCTAGATGAAAAGGCAAGCAAAAAGGTGAGAAAATATTGACCATATGAAATCTGTGCTTCTTCTGAAGCCTGCAAAGCACCACGCTTCCCATTTAGCAACTGCTAATATTCTCCCTAACTGGGAAATAAGAAAACAGAGCAAATAAGGCTGCACCAGTGCAGAGCAGACTGAAGTTTACAAATGTTTATTTCCTCTCTGGCTTTTTTTCCCCCCCCCCCGGCATTTTAGAAAGAGCAGATTTTGTTCAGTTTTCCACGTTGCCCAACAATTTTTGAAGAGTAAGCTAGGAAGAGATTTTACCTAATTGCCTTTATGGAGAAATGACCTGTCGTAAAGAATGACCTGAAGTAAAACATACTGCACGAGATGGTTTCTGACAACGTCTGTAACTACAAAGACATACTCAGTAGTTTTGACTCTGTTTTAGAAGCATCTTTCTAGAGATGTTTCAAGGCCTGGAGTGCTACAAGACAAAACATGGTAGCTAAATGCAGTGTTTGCGGGTTTAAGGGTTTTCGAAATAGGTTTTATACTTTTAAATAAATACAAAAATACATATTTCTACCATTTTTACACAGGTGTCACAGGAAACTGTAGTAAACAGGAAGTTATTAAAGTGTCACCTAACAGCTTACAAAAGCATTTCTCCTGAATCACATGGAAGTTCCAACTTAGGGTTTTAACCAACTCCTGGGGCCTGGTCTTGCCCACAGCTATTTTTGGAGGTTTTTTTGGTTGTTTTTTTTTTTTTCCCCAGTGTGGGCCTTAGAGAAATCCTGCTGAAAATCAGGACCTTCCACTGCAGACACAACTTATGCCAATATAATGTATTTTACAGCTGGCACAGCTCTCAATGCTGAATGGCTGAAAGAACATGTTCCTATAGACCTAAGTGTCCAAACGAAGGACTTTGCTGCTCTGCTGAGTTATGGGTAGGGTTTTTTTTTTTACCCCACACACGTGGCTGACTGAACTAGGCTGGCAAAATGTGGCAATATGGACCACAGCAGTCCCGCTCCTCATCATGAAGGACATGACCTGGTGGAAGGGCACCATGGACCGAGCGCAGGTTGCCCAGCTCGCCTGTGCCATCATCAGGGCTCAGCTTACGTGGCATGAAGGGGCTTTGAAATGTGAATAAACAAAGTCAGTCGCAGTGCCAGTACTGGAGAAATCAAACCCTCTTATGGAGAAGAAAACAAGGATGAGGTGTGAGTACGGGACATTGCTTAGTATCACCGTCTGATCCTTACTCATTTTGGATCGAACCGCAGGATCGATTCCCTAGTCTTCAGGAAGGGCCAAAGCAAAGCAGAAATACACAGAAATCATTTTCATTTCCTTTTTACCTAGACTTTTTTTGGTCCAGTTTAGCCCATCTAATTTATTCAGTTTCAGATTAGCGGTGTGATCTGCTAACAGTCAGTGTCCACCTGTATTTTTAGGCTTCAGCTTGGGAGGAAGCACCTAGCAAACACACCAGTGGTTTTCCTTCACAGCAAAAGAAAACAAAAATTTAGATTTTTAGAAGAAGCAGAACTGTTCAAATTCAGGTTTGCTTTGAAAACAGACTTTGAATTGTACGGGGTTTTTTTACTTCTGCACCTCAAATCCTCAGTATTTCTTGCTAACTAGTTATTAGTGAAGCGCAATATATTGTAACTCAAGAACTGTTAATGCCTGCTGAGCTCCTGAGCCTTACCTGTTGCAGCTGGAGCAAAGGAAGATGAGGAAAGTGAGGAACAAGAGCGTTGTCATTGCTGCCAAACTTCCCCACAGGATGATGTGGACCTGTCCACTGCCTAATAAACCACCCTCTGGCCCCATGGTATCCAGGAGGAGCTGGTGTCACTTGGGGATGAAGGGGTTACTCCTTGGAGAAGGCTGGCATCTGTGCTGCATGCACCTTCTGTTTCTGCAGAAAGAAGAACACCGTTAGAGGTTAATAAATATTCCGAAGACAACAAATCTGACAGCTACCTGTCTAGCAGATCTTACAAGAAGCAGTTCCACGTACAAGCCAGCCAGCCAGAGAGGTTTGCAGCTACATTTCTGACGGCGACGTCGAACAAACCTTGTCAAATATTAACAAAAGCTGTTACCTATCTACAACCTCAACACAAAGGAAAGGTGGTACAGTATCTCTGTACTTGTATTTTGAGGAAAAAGTTTAGAAAAGCACTTTGAGGGACAGAGTGGTCCACTTTTTGTAGCGCTCCTCGTTAGCTCCATTGAAAAGGGGGCTTTCAAAAGCACCTACGACTTTTGCCAAGCTAACAAGTTGGAGCTGCAGCAGCGTTCACCTCCTACTTCTCAACGTGATTTGGTGGTAAAGTCCAGTGCCAAATAAGCTAGGCAAGTCTTGGAAAGGAATACTACAAAAGCTTTTCTCACACCTGATCAGACCTAATCTTATTTCTATGTGAAATGCTTATTTTATTAATAGTATGTCCGGAAAGTAGTAATAATGAACTTTCTTTTGGGGTTTGGTTGTTTTTTTTTTTGCTTCTCCCCACCTGAGTCTCAGAAAACAACTAATGGGAAAAGTAGAAAGAGTGTTTTTTAAGAACTTGAATAAACAACTTTTGCTACAGCACAGCAGCCCCTTGGAGAAACATCCTGGCTGAACGGTATTTACAATCTATAAGTTTTGAGATACAATATATTAGAAAAATGTATACATATTTTCAATGTAATACCCTGCTGACATGGCAAAATTAAAGAGACATCTTTCATTCTACACTGCTGAAGGTATCAGTCTCTCCATAATTTAGGAAGAGGTTATGCAAAGTCTTATTTTTCAGCCAGACTTTAAGACTGATAAACAGTGAAATAGATGGTTAAGAAATGAGCAGTTACCTTTTGGGAATGAAAAAGTAGCACAAACACACGGCTGAATAATGTCCCAGTCACTACGACTAATTTTATGCTTGTGTTTTCATAGATATATTTATATACGAAACATGTATGTACTTTTTTTTTTTTAATATATTATTATTTGCAGCAGAATCACACTTCGGAAAAGCAAATTCAATTAGGTACTAACACCACATCTGCATTAAAAAACACCACATCGCTATTTTGCTCTTAAAAATCTTACTAGAAAAAAAAAGATTAATTTCCAGAAAAAGGCCACTCGCATCAAAAGAAATCTGGTGAGTCAGCAGAAGAAACTTAACAGCTAAGCCATGGGACTGGGTAGCTCCTACAAGTAACATTTCTATTCCTACATAAAATGGGCTCACTGGTTTCTGCCACACAGGATCAGGCTTCTAGACACCTTCCAAGAAAAAAAAAAACCCCACCCAATTCTTCTTAATTTGTCCATGGTGGATAAACGTTGGGTTTGGGTTTTTTGTTGGTGGGGTTTTTTGGGGGTTTTTTTCTGTTTGTTCGGGGTTTTGGTTGGTTTGTTTGTTTTGTTTTGTTGTTGTTGGTTGGTAGGGTTTTTTTTTTTTCTTTGTTTTGTTTTTTTTTTGCTTTTTGTTTTGTTTTCCCCATTTTAGATATGAAGGGCATTGCAGTAACTTCAAACGGAAAGAAAACCACCAGAAGATGGAAAAAGTTGCCTATCCTGGAAAGACAAACTTCAAAGCCTAGTTAAATATTTCTAGTTTGGCCAAGTTAGAAAGCCAGAGAATGTGTAACTTCTCCAAACCCATCCATACAGAGGATGGAAAGAGTAGAAGTTGCACACCTTGCAGCCTTGAGCACCAACACCACAAAGCCACCACTCTGGGGACAACCTCTGCCAAACAATGTGCCTCTGTCGTTATCTTCAGATCTGGAGCTTGAAAAATTCAACATTTAAAAGCAGACCAGTCAAAAAATAACAGATATTGCAGAGGGAAGTCTGATACTGCCCTGCCTCATCCCTGCTTCAAAGCAAAACTTGGGTTATTTCTTGCACGGAGTCACAGTCACATCATTCCACGCTGGCTGCCTTCACTAACTCCAAACCTTTGCTAAGTGTTTTGAGTAGAAAGTGTTTTTCTTTACGACTTTTATTCTTTACCAAATTTCAAAGACCTTTTCTGCGCTGCTAAAGCTTTTAAAAGTCATCATTAAAAGATCTTTTTGAAAGCTTTTCTTAAATCTTTTCCCTTCTCTTATTCAAACTTATTCTTAAAAGATCTTCTCCCTTCTCTTTTTGCCTTTCAAACATACTCATTTCCTTCCTTCCTTGGAAAAAAAGGGATGAAGTGAAAATAAAGTATGTCAAAAAAAGAAAACTGAATCAATAGTTTTTCTCATCATTTTTGTTGTCCTTTCTCCCTTAGTTTTCCCAAGAAGTAAGACAATGCAAATTAAAAAGAAACTTTATTTTTTTTCCAAATATTGGGCAAAGAAAAATACAAGGAAAAAAAAATAGGGATTTTAAAGTATTTTTATTTTTTTCTGCCAACAGAATCACTTGTTTTGTTTCAAGCAGACACAAAGTTGTCTTGAAAGACATAATTTAAATTACTTTGACTACTAAGTTTGTGATTTTATAGTTGCTCTGAAGAACAATACTATACTCCTCTCAGAAGGGTATGGTAGAAAATATGGTAGAAAAACTTATTATTTTATTCTACACATAGATATTCTTAAGGTCTCTGGCCTTTAAATAATGATCATATTTGAGCTAAGGAAAGCTGAGGATGCATGGGGAGCAGCCCCATAGAAAAGCTGGTTCTTTGAAGACTTCAGTACAGCGTTAAGAAAGGTTGGGATGAGCAGGAGCGGATGGAATTGAGACTGAGCTTAAAAAGGAGTGAGATCAGAGGGAGAGAGTTAAGGGAGACCCACATGTGAACGTCAGGTGTGAAGTGCGAGGCTGAAGCTAGACGTGAGACATCCCACCAGGCAGATGCCAAATGGAGCAAAGAGAACAACCCAGGACAGAAGATGTAGTTAATCAACAGCAAAAGAGCAAGATCCAAGTACTAAAGCTTTGACTGTGAGTTAAGAGAAGAAGGTTAGAAAAGGTCAGAAAAGTAGAATGGCACTTAAACCAGGGGAGGCATCTGCTGGAGACGCCAGTTACCTGTGCAAGCAGAATAGAGCAATAAATTGGAGCAGGCTGGCGATGGATGAAGCTCTGCCTGAGGGAAGCTGAGCAGGCAAGATGTTACCAGTGACTCCTCTTAGCTCCTTGAATGGCAAGAGTTTGGAGTAAGTACTAGAAGACCTAGAAGCTGCACAGCATCCAGGAAAAGCAGAAGTAAATATTATTTTAATCCAAAAAAAGCACGCCTACATTCACCCTCCGTGAACCCTTCTCATGAAGTGCCATCAGAGGGCTACTCCTACTGGCTAATGCCTCCCTAACGATGAGGCTGAAGCAGTATTCACTTGGGCTGGTGTCTTTAACACACGAGAGCTGATGAAATACTTGAAGCTGGACAAGCACCCATCACCTGCCTTGACCAGCCCTGGAGAGAAACCTGGCAGAGAGATGCGCCGAACACACAACTGCCTGGACTTCTTCTGCGTCCACTTGCCAAATGCCTGGTGATAAGATGCTAATGTATGCTTAATATATGGATTTTGGAGCTGCTTCAGAGGTTGGCTTTAAAGAGAAATTTATTTGCAACCTTAACTATGGGGCAACAAGCAGCTAGTTTCCAAAAGCTCTTAGCCAAGCTGAAATGGTTAACTCCTGCGTTCACACTAAAATGTGATATTGTGCTGCCCTCTGGTGAATCTCTCCGCTCGGGGACAGGGATTGGTGGCTCTTGTGAAGGTGCTTCAGATCTGAATGGAAACCCTGCAGCTAAAGATGGAGCTTACAGGGGGTCTTTTATCTGTTGGGCTTGAAAAAAGTCCTACCTCCACCCTTGAAAGACTGCCAGACTTGAATAGTTTAACCTTGCAGAAAGACAGGCCTGAGGCAGACTAACAGGCGGTGGGACTGGGTTTGGGGATTTTTCATGTGATGATTTTTTTTTTTTTTTTTTAAGATGAAGACTTCTTTCACTGTACCCTTTCCACAGAAATCTCCACTAAAGCTTCTGGTGACACCGAACTCTGGAAATGAATAATAAGAGACAGGCCTGGAATACCTGGGGAATTATTTAATCTAAGGCAAAATACAAACCACAGCTCATGTTCGCATTTCTAAGTTATTATCAGTTCAGGAAACTAATCCTTATACTATACTGAATAAAACCTCTCCTTTTTGTGGCAACTTCCCCTGGCTTTCTAGACATCAATATTTGCCATTAATGGAACCTATATAGGCAACTAATGCCTGTAGCCATTTCCTCAAATCTGCACTTAAATGCACAACTACATTTGTAGCCTCAAAAAGACAGATACTTCGTCGCATGACCCACACTTCCACAGTGAAGAATGTGTTATTTTTCCTTACAGCTGCTGCAGGGCTAAAGCAGAGCTGAGGCAGCTCAGCCCCAGCCAGCGATGATGGGAGTGTAGGATGCACAAGTGCGAATTTGTTGCCAGACCGAAGGATAAAAAACTATCTGGGGTGAAGCAGTGTCGTGTGTAAGATGTAGGCTGCTATTTTAGGGAGCAGGCAGAGTGATAATTTCAGCTGGTGAGGAAAAGTTTGGGCTGAGACCTCAACTCCTTTGAAGCCCAGGAATGACCAGATCCAGCATGTTCTGGGTCCAGGATCTGAGCTGCGTTTTCTGAGCAAAGATCCTTCCCAGCTTAGGGCGAAATGCCCAGGGGATGTGCTCTGGGAGAGGCAGACACCATGGCCTGGTGGCCTGGCAGGAGATGGCAGCACGTCCCTCTCCCACTGCCTTCCCCTTGGCTTCTGGCTTTTACAACCACTCATTCATGTCCTGATGCAAACCATGCTCAGCCCACGCTTTCCAGAGGGGAAAGAGTGGGAAAAGCCAACGGCTTCACCTCTCTCCTTTTCTTAATGAATTATAGATGGAGCGTAGGCAAGGGAAGAAATTGTTTTGACAGCTGAATGGCTTTGAATGTGAGAAGCCAAACACGACAGGACAGGAGTGATTCAGGGAGGGCTGTGGGATCACAACTCCCTGTCCTGGGCTGTCAGGCCAGATTCAGCTAACAAGGCCACTGCCCAGGAGCTTCACATGCTCACCTCTGTGCCCAGCTTTGGTTACAGGACTCCTACTCAGGCTGCTCTGTCTCCCACTGCCCTCTTCTCCTTTCCACCCTCCGTGTTCCAGGTGCCGTCGGTTACCTTCTGCTCAACTACAGAACTGATCAGTCTGATCACCCGTTTCAGAAGATCCCCTCCACCCCAACAGTGCAGACCTGTGAGGGAGAGGGAAGAGTGGGGAAGAAGGTCACACGGTCACAATTTTTGAAGGCGAGGCTCCCAAGAGCTGTCTTAAACCTGAAAATGGTGAAGATACATGCAACTGTGAACTGAGAAGCATGAAACTAATGTCCTCTTCTCTACATCAGCTGCAAACACTGTCATTCAAACACAGGAACGGAACAGAAACCTGGCCTATGACAAACAGGCAGTGGCAGAAACAGTCTTGCAGGTGCAAGTAACATCTGTGACTGCTTTTATCTTCTGTTCACCCAAACACTGAATACAGACTTCCCCTACGAAGCTAGAGTCAGACAGGAGACCTGGTAAGGTCCCGTTACCTTACTCCCTCTCCAGAAAACTGCCTCTGCAACCTCAGACTCAGCTGAGCCACCAGCAGGTGCACTGTGTCTCCAAGTGCCCAAAGACATCCCTTGTATGCAACACCCTCAGGCCACCCTAAAGGAAACCCCTGGAGGAAGGCAATCCATTGCCACATCTCCTGCACCAACGAGAGTCCACAGCAAACTACACACGTGATTTGGAGACGAGGGAGGACGTGGCAGATGCACTTCACTCAATCCAGAACTGTTTCCACATCAGGGCCGTTCTCTGCATGCATGGAAACACCACCGGCAGGGAAATGCCATTCGTGCCCCTGGCACGAGCTGTGATGGTGAACTTGGTCAAAATGAACTTCAAGCGTCCTTTCTTCACCCAGACAGAACTCCTCTAAACTCTTTGATTTGAAATTGAAACTGAATTCTGACCTTTTCCGCCACATGGCCTCACCACACTTTAAGAGCAGGGCAGCTGGAGGCAGCTCTTGTCTGTCTCCTTTCCATAGCTTGCTGGTGGATTCCTGACAGCACAACCTGATAACAACTGTGTTACACCCAACTTTCGTGACACCATCAGGGCTACTTTTGCCCCTGTGTGGGCAAAACTGGGCCAGACTTTTCACGGGTATTTCCTACTGTGGGTCCTGATTTGGAGGCTGCCTGCAGGAGTTAATAGGAGCTGTGCTCGGAACATTAAGGTGACGCCCGCAGCAGTAAACTGAACGTGTTGGGGATAATTGTCTTCTACTGCAGCCAGTTGGCATGGTAGAGCCCAAGGCCATCATGTTAAACTTTCTCACTCCCTGTAGAATGGTGGCTGTATCCAAACTGGCTTCCAGGGGTGGTCCCTGACCGGAGCTAACTCCTGAGCTCTGGCTGGGACTAGGTGGGGAAACCCACATTTTCCTGCAGCCAAAATTATACTTCAGGCTGCTCTAACCTGGTAAAACCAGATCCTTCCTATCTCAGACTAAGAATCTGGTAACACTGGCTCCTTTTGACCTAGATCCCCCTGTGCTACAGCTCCTTCTCTCAGTAGTCCTTCACCACAGGACATGCCCAACTTTCTAGCCACTCCAGCTCCTCTCACCAGCTCCCAGCTCCTGTCTCTCTCTCGGTTCCCAGTTCTATTTGCTGCCTGGGGCAATCACCTCTGCTATAGGTGACAAAAGCTATACTAAGATATCAAAATAGCAAGATGCGTGTCTAAGTACCTAGTCAATGAAGTACCAAGGTTCTAACATTTTACCAAAATGAGAAAAATCAGATAATACTCAGGCATTACTAGATTAAAATAGAAGATACTGCGGAACAGCCCGAATACACAAACATTATCCTTGCTTTAAACTGGTGCTAGATGCGTAACAGCAATTGCAATTAAATGCTTCTGAAGGCAACGGGACTGCTCTTTGGACCGAGGTCCTGCTTGGCAGAACATCTCCTAACATCACAGTGGCACTAGAACCAAGACTGTAAAGTTTCTCCAAAGGCACTGTAGGAATTTGTAAGATCCATTTGTGTTACTGTTTCTGCATCTGTGTCGCCTTAGTTTGGCTTCTAGTTGTTCTTACACAGTTGTTTATAGATCCAGCACTAGGGTACCCAAACCTCAAGATGAACATCCCATTTCTCACGCAGTACCCACCTCAGCTGTCTTTTGGGGTTCCTGTTCACTAAACCAGGACAAATCCTTTCCTAGCGCAGATTAAAGCTCTTCTGGTTGTAGCTGTATTTTGAGCTGCTTGGCTTGGCAGCACCCAGAAAAGACCAGTTAAAAGACACACACATCTTATTCCAAGCAGTGAAGAACTGCTGCGGGAGACCAGATGTGCACATAATTAGGGGCTGGCTCTGAAACCCTGATGCTGGAAGGAATTACTGACAGGGACTGCTACAGTTGGAGGCTGTCAGATGAGCCTTGCAGAGACGGTGTGCGCCGTGGGCCTTCAGAATAGTTCATGCTCCTGCTTTGTGAGGCAGCAGAATAATGAGGTTCTGATCTAATTCCCCACTGTATCTACTTCTACCAAAATCATGGCTGGCTTATCAAAGGCTGTGCGTGCTCTATAATGCAAAACCAGATCTAAGACACAACTGAACAATCCCAAAATACTGGGCACTTTTAACCCCTTCTAAGTCTTAGCGTCTCCTAAAGAGATACCAAGGCTCTCTGAAAACATCTTCCTCTGGCATTCCAGGAAAAAAAAAAAAAAAAGGCTTTTGCAGCAGCAACTGCTGATTTGCATTGCAATCTGCATTCATACTCCAAGAAACCAATTCATGCCTTGTCTGACGACGTCACCTCAAGGTCAACATATTCAAAGTTGACCTGGCTTCTCCTCACACGCGTCCCTCTCTGTTCCTCCTAGAACTATGGCAGTTCCACACAAGCCTGCCTCTCCTCCTCAGAAAGACATTTTGAAAAGTGGGAAGAATCAGAGAAGTTGTATGAACCATTAAGCACGTGAATTGAAGAGCTGGCTTCAAGGCAGTGGAACACTTTCTGTAAAACCGTGGTGAATTTTAGAAAGGGAGAGATGTCATTAGCAAGGTTTTCTAGCAGACTCTAAAATGAGATTTTCAAAGGAAGCTGAGCCTAATTCCACGCAGCCAGGATTACATCCCAGTGACATGCAGTTGGCACCCCAGGGTTAATACATGTGCTGGTCTCTTCTCACAGGTAGTTGGCGATGGAACAAGAGGGAAAGGATTCCAGCTGCAACAGGGGAGGTTTAGACTGGACATTAGGGAAACATTTTCCACAGCAAGAGGAGTCAGGCACTGGAACAGGCTGCCCAGGGAGGGGGTGGAGTCACCATCCCTGGATGTGTTTAAGGGTCGTTCAGATGTGGTGTTTGGGGACAGGGTTTAGGGGTGAACTTTGTAGAGCAGGGTTAATGGTTGGACTCGATGATCCCAAGGGTCTTTTCCAACCTGAATGAGTCTATGATAATTATGTCCCTAACTTGCCATGGAGCTACCACATCAATGTATTTGCCACAGTCACGAAGCCTTTCTGTGTATAAACCGTACGCTCACAAACCTGCCCCAAAGGTTATCTTCCGTTACAAACCAGCTCCTGGGCAAACGGGTTTCTCAAAGCCCAGAAATTCACTGAGCAGTGTGCAATAACATTACCCTCAGGTCACTACCAGCAGCACAACCCCCCCTGGCACAAGCAGGGGGAAAGCAGAGTGCTGAGGACACAGCTTGCAAATGCAGAGAGAGCATCCTCTGGGCTTGGCCAGCTGCTGAGGAAGAAGCTGATAATGAAGCCTCTGTGAAGCAGCTCCTAAGAACACCACCACATATTTTCCCCAGGCTTCAACAGCCAAATAATGACTGTCTCGAACGCGACAGCAGAAAAGCTTTATTTGATGAGTGACCATGCCAAAGATCACAGCTTAATTGTAGCAGATGATGTTCTTTCCCACATCCCCACAATATCCCGTATTGCTTTCTGGCTGCGGTGAGGTAATTAGACCGCGATTACTGCATACTTTAGAGCATAGAGAAATGAAATCTGTCTTTGTGAAGTGTTTTCCAGCTCTCACACAACTACTCCTGATAGCTTTGCTTTTCCTGGAACTAGATGCTGTTTCATACTACACACAGCCTGTTTATAATTGTGCTGTGCTGTTCATGTCATTCTACCGTGCCAAGTCCCCTTTCAGTCTTCGCAGTGCAACATTTCGAGCAACCTTTATGCAAACTGAGTTAATAATAATGGAAATAGAGATTTTTTCCCCTAGCCTGGGAACCAGGCACACACAGGGACCGCCCGTCATCTGACCTAAAAGACCTCTAAACTCCACGGCAATCGCACTTGTTCTCAAACTGGTATTTGAATCAGGCCAATGGATAGATAGTAGTTTTCTAGAGGCTACTTACAATTTCCAAAGGACCCTGAAGTTATAAAAGTATAGAAGATTACAAAATATGGAGCAGCAAAATCAATGCTCTGCTTGTCCCCAGTGAAATGCTGCTGAAGATGAGACTTAAACAAAACAAAAGGCTCCTACTTAGAGTGGGATTCCACTTCTGTACGTTTACACCTCTAAAAACAGGCTTCTGTTCACCCAGAAGCTATCTATGGCATCCCACCTGTGAGATCTCACCTCTTGTCTCATCATAGGAGAAGGCTAAACGATTTCCACCGATGCTTCACTTTGCTAAACTGCTAAGATGTTAGTGCTTACCACCGGCTTAACTCCACCTAAACTGAGAAGTAAAAAACCATGCCTTGAATTCCAGCTGTCAGAACATGACAGCTTTTATATATGCCTCGAGTGAGCCCAAAATGAAGCAGATCAAAATCATTCCAATTTTGCAAAACCTAAGCAAAAGAACTGTAAATCTAAAAAGCCCAGACATGAATGCCAACGCATACAATCTATAGATAGACAAGTCTGGCAGGCAGGAGTGTTCCAGGGAAGCTCCACTGGTCCTTGGAGGCAGAGCACAAATTACATCAGAAGGGCCTGTTACATTTAAGATTAAATAATCTTGAAGCAAAAGGAATTAGTGAGAACTGAGCTGTGTTAATATCCCACAGCAAGAGAGGCAGCAGCCAGTCATTTAACTTCACGACAGACCAATTTTTAAGAAAAGCGTCCACTTTTCTGATGTGCTTTGTCAAGGTGAAGAGATTTCAAGCTCAAATTTCTCGTTATTCACACTCATTTATTCAAGAAAGTTAAAAAAATAACTTCTCAGTATTTGTATTTCATTAGGGATGCCAGCTTTTCTTAACTATTTGGCGCATAGATGCAGAGCCTTCTTCATTGCTGGAGATGGTCCCTGTCCTAAAGGCTTTACATCTACCTAGGTAAGACCAAGGCAGCACTTGAGAGAATCCCTGTGTAAATACCTTCCTTTTGTTGTCCAAGACGAAGGAGGATTCGGTGGTTTTTGAGGAGCAGTTTGGCAGAGATGAGAATGGATCCCAGATATCTGGTGCCCCCAGCCAGTGCCGCATCTGTGTGATCTTCATTTTCTCCTTCAAACTGGAAACACAGCCACGTGATCCTTGAAGGGAGGTGCTGCCTTAACATCAGTCATCTAAAAATAACCTAAGCTGGCTGCCTGTATTCTCTGCATGGTCAGTAAAGACCAACTTCTGCCTGTGGAGAGAGGAGTATCTTTAAAGGTAGAGGAGACTAGGTATGACCTTCACAGCTGGTCATACCTGGTGTCTTCTCACAGACCAATGAACTTTCAGACACCTAGGAGAGGAGATGTGTAAAAACAGGGGAGGTGAACGTGTGGTGACCCTCTGAGAATGGTCTTCAGACAAACTCCTCTGAGTTGACTTGCTTGCTAGACACATCAGAACAGAAAATGTGGCTAAGCCTTTTGTGCAGTGGGAACAGCACTGACAGACCAGCTGTTTTCATGGCCTCACATCGTTGCACCATTTCCGTGCAATTTCTTTCTGACAATAGCAGAATGATGTCATTCTGTCCTGTCAACTGGAAGCAGAGCTGGGGCAAATGAAAACAGCACTTGCTTGTCATAGTCCAGCATAACCTGCAGCTTCACCTCCCCACTGAGGCACCAGCACCGCCCTGCCCTGCCTGGGGTAGCAAGGTAAAATAAACCCAACTGTTTCCTGACCCCAACACCAATGTCCTGGCAGAGGCTGCTCTCCTGTTGTGAGGGGGGAAACACAAAACTCTGGGCTTGATCCCAAAGGACTGAGGCAGCAGAAGCTAATCACGGGTCCTGTGGGAATGATCAACAAGCTGGGTTCCCCCCACACACACCCAAAGCCCTCATTCCCTCATCACGTCATGCAGCAAACACAATTATAAGATCTAATGAACTGCAACTAATGCAATTCTGAAAGTCTTCACAGCTAATGAAAACCAGGTCTTCCCCTTCTTGACTCAATTGAGATGTTTGGTTCATACACTGTGGAAAAGAAACCCTCCGTTAAGCTACGTAAAGATACTGCATTTACATATCCAGCAAACACAGTTGCCTGTCCCAGTTTTAGGCTTTTTTTGCCTGACTGCTGGATATTTAGTGGTAGGAAACGGTCTGTTAAGGGAAATGGACTTCGGGAAATACTTTCTGTTGTTATTTCAAGGGAAATCTCCAGTCTGAATGTCATCTGCTATCTGCCACTGCGCAACCTGAACTTGGTAGAAAGAGAACATTTCCTCAACGTGAACAAATCATGATCCCTAATAAAAACACACCCCTCTTGCACCTAAAAAAGAATCAGAAAACAGAATTTGGCCTATAGCTTGTAAACTTGGATTGGTTGACTAACAAATGACTAAAAAAATAAAATAAAATCCTTTTTTTTCCCCCCCCTTCCTACAGTCTGTTCTTTTTGCTGCCTGTTGGCATCAGTTTTCCTGCAATTTAAGCATCACTAATGCTGCGAGACTTCCCTGCCACTTGTGCTTTCCCACGTTACTATCATTAGCATTTTAGCAGGAAGCACCACAATATGGGCAGCGCTGCAGAGAAGGATAAATACATCATGTCTCCTGCAAAAACTTTTGCTACCGCTCTGAGTTACGAGCTGCCGAAGTACGATGATAGAGAAGCAAGTGCTGGCAGGCAGGACAAGCAGAGCATTGTATCACTTCACACAATCACTAAGCAGCTTGGCTTTTCTCCATCCAGGTTTTGTGTTGGCCCAAATCATAACTTTTTTCCCCTGCAGAACTTGGTCTTGTTAAGGTTCTGAAGAAGAGTAAGACTGGAATTTGAGGAAAAGTCGTACTGGGTACAGGATGATTGCTCCCTAGGGACAGAAGAGACAGTCAAGACAGACCAGGTAAGAAAAAGAACGGTCTTACACTGGTGATGGACGATGGGAAGAGCAGATGCCAAGCTTGAACGCTTTGTACAACCGGTCAGTAGTAAGCACGTGTCATTGACACAGCAGCTCCGAAGAGTTGTAGCTGTGCAGATGTGACCATGGCGTGCACACGCACCAGAGGCCTGTGCCCACGTCCATGTTCGCCACAAAGGCAGCTACTACCTCCACTGCCACACGGTTGGGAGGCAACCACCTCTGTTGTCCTGCTTCCTTTGAGTACCTTCAGCCACCCTCTGACACGTGAAGGGTCTCATTCCTCCTCCCACAGCTGCCTCTTCCTCAATTCGAGAGGCCACACCGGGGTTGCTGCAGTTCCAGAAGCAGCCATCAGAAATGATAGGAATGATGTAATAGGACTGCTTATCTAAAATGTGATACCTAACATACAGGACACAAACATCACTCTACAGCTCCCTGAAAGGACATTGTAGAGAGGTTGGTGCTGGTCTCTTCTCACAGGTAGTTGGCGATGGAACAAGAGGGAATGGATTCCAGCTGCAACAAGGCAAGTTTAGACTGGACGTTAGAGAAAAATCTTCCACAGCAAGAGGAGTCAGGCACTGGAACAGGCTGCCCAGGGAGGGGGTGGAATCACCATCCCTGGATGTGTTGAGATGTGGTGTTTGGGGACAGGGTTTAGGGGTGAACTTTGTAGAGCAGGGTTATGGTTGGACCCGATGATCCCAAGGGTCTTTTCCAACCTGAATGAGTCTATGATTCTATATACACGATGAGGCTCAAGAACATCTACAGCTACAACAGACCCCTCTGTGCACCCAGCTATTTCAACAGGCAGTCATCCTTCAGTTCACCATGACATCGCTGTTATGACACCCTGTTCAGATTTGATTTTCCTTCACCAAGCCGTCTGGATCTCATCTGCTTTATCTTTATTCTTTGAGAAGTTTGCCATGCTCAGGCCAGCTTAATACCCTCCTGACCGTAGCTCTTTCAAAAGGACAACGTATCAGTATGTGCTGAACAAACCTCTTTTTATCCTTTTCTGTTGATTAAGGAGACAGTATTGCTGTAAAGCAACCAGAGTCTCCAGAAGGAACCAGTTTAACGGGACAGTTTTCAGACAAACCCCTCACAAACCAAGAGGTTGACCATTAGTTACTCAAAGCTGAAACACGGGTTAATTTGATGGCAGTAATAATGAATTAATCAGATTTTCTCAACTACAACAGCCAGCTAACTGCCTGAAGAGCAGAGGTCAACTAGTTCTGCGTTTCCTTAGCCACAATATCAAACTGATGCTCTACTTTCAGAAAAACAACCGTGCCATCCTTTTGGAGAACCCTTTTGGGATTTTCAGCTGGCTTTTAGTCCGCAGACCTTTGACTGGAGCAGCTGCTAAACTACTTGCTTGGCTACGTAGTCCCACGAGCTGTTCAACCAACAGGAGCAATGCAAGAACCGACTTTGGCTAGAAGAAAGCAAAAACTCTTCTCTTTACCCCAGTTTCACAAGTCTAAAAATAGCAGAAGGGAGCTAACAGATATTATGTGGGCAAGAAGGAGAACCAGATTGGTGAGGGAGAATTTATTCTTAGAAAATCCCTCATTTTGGAATGCTTACACACAGGCGTGCACTGACCCAGATAGATCACGGCTCCTATCGTTCCCTTGTGCATGCAAACAGATAAAATGCTGACGTGCACTGAAAAGGTTTGGGGCAAAAAAAAAAAAAAAAAAAGCAAGCAAAATCTGCACAGAAGCCGCCAGGAAAAATAAAAAGCAAAGCAGCTGGTACACAACTGCTAAAAGGCAAAAAGAGGGCTGTGAATGCAGGTGAAGCAAAGGCAAAATGATGAAGGAAAATTCAAAGGCCAGTTGAAAAGGATGGAGAAAACAAGCCAGCTACCATGGAGTACCTACTGTTGTCTCAGAAGGACAGGAATTTGACCCTTTTCAGGACACGCAATTTATTCCACTGTGCTGGTGCTGCCCAGTGATCAAGCCTCTGGGCCACTGATTTCCCCTCTGGTGCAGCTTCCTGACTCAGCTTTGATTGCCCACATTCTGTTCTGCGGCTCTGCAGATGAGACTGGAGGATTGAGAGACCATGGGTCAAATCCCCAGTGCATCTCACCAGCTGAGCACAGCAAAGCAGTAACATGGACAGCAACTACAGTTTTCTCTCCTTTCTTCCTCTCACCCTTTCCACAGTTTTTTCATTTCCTATCAACAGTGGCACCGCTGACACACTGAAACTCCACACGTGCCACGTGATGGGTGGAAGTCAGCCACCCATCGCGAGATGCCCGACCGTGTCTACGTGTAAATGATGTGCCTGAGCCTCCTGCGTTCCCAGACACTACCAGGCCATGAAGCCTCACAAAGGACACAGCTGAACAGCCCCCAGGCAGCTAGGACCGCTTGAGTTGCCTGAGAACATCCAAGCTAGCTGTATGTCTATGCAGGTATATCCATGGAGATGGACAATTTGATGCAGGAACTGCAGGGCTGACTTCCTTCTGGAATGACAGCTGGAGACCAAGGGGCACAGCCTATGGCATTTAAAACAGCATTACAGAATCACAGGATTTCTGAGGCTGGAATAGACCTCCAAGATCATCAAGTCCAGCCTATGACCCAACACCATGACATCAGCTAGACCATGTCACATCCAGTCTTCACTTAAAACACCTCCAGGGATGGGGACTCCACCACCTCCTTCAGCAGTCCGTTCAGTGCCCCCTCTCTTCAGGCAGATGAAACCTGCATCTGGATGTGCTTGGCAGACACGGCACCAGACCCACAGTAAACTCTTGAGTAAACTCTTCTCAAACAGTGATTAGAGACTATGAGAAACATCCCAGGGCATCTCCAACGGTGCCAGCTGCTTCTGGGCAGGCAGCTGAAGGGGGGCTGATTGCCACTCACTATAACAGCACCTGAAGGTGCCTTGCTGAGGTTTAGTTTCCATTTGCAGTTGAATCTCCCACCAGCAACATCTTGCTTAGTTGTTACACAGATAAAAGCACCTCCTTCTACAATCATTTCCTACACAAAGCCGAACGCTCTTAGCGCTAAATCCTTCTCGGAAAGCCTTAAAGATTATGCAGGGATGAAACATTTTAGTCTGATATCAGAAGAACACTTTTCTGCAAGCAGAACACTGCCAGAGCATCACCCTCCTGCCAGCTGGCAGGAGAAAAAAAACCCCATGAATGTCCCGATTTTCAGCAACATTTGCTACCAGAGACTCTGTAACGTTTAATTATCTGATGGTGCCTAGGTCTCCGGGTAGAGAAGAAAAGCAGCAAATAAACCCAACATGAATCTGGTCATCATATGACTATTTAAGGCTCCTCTACTGCAGTGTCAATGGGTGGGCTCCTATCAACACTGCATTAAGCATCTCTGTGCAGCTACAGCAGACAAGCGTCAGCATCAAGTTAACAAACAACTGTCAAAAGACCCATATTCGGGGGGGGGTGGGGGGGAAAAAGGTTTTCTCCCCTTATGCACACTTTCTAAACAC
>JAAGNO010017521.1:53419-122432 GCA_033439905.1 Ceryle rudis
CCCTCTGGTATTTCCCTGTCCCTCTTGAACTGGGGAGCCCAGAACTGGGCACAATACTCCAGATGTGGTCTCACTAGGGCAGAGTAGAGGGGGAGGAGAACCTCCCACGACCTGCTGGACACGCTTTTCTTTATGCCCCCCAGGAGACCATTGGCCTTCCTGGCCACAAGGGCCCATTGCTGTCCCATGGATAACTTCTTGTCCACCAGGACACCAAGGTCCCTCTCCATGGGGCTGCTTTCCGGCAGGTTTACCCCTAACCAGTACCAGTACCAGGTGTTGTTCCTCCCAGGGTGTAGGACTCTACACTTATCCTTGTTGAACTTCATCAGGTTTGCCTTTGCCCAGCTCTCATCTGTCCAGGCCTCACTGGATGTCAGCACAGCCCTCGAGTGTATCGGCCAAAGATGAGCTCTATGTTAGCACAGCTCTGGAAACAGTGGCCAAACCTCAGTTTGTTATCAAAAATCCTATTAAACAAAAAGTCTAGATATTCAAATGTCAAAAGAAAGCTGAGGATTTGATGCGAGTACATACAGTATTTACATGAGGATGGCAGCCCCGTCTGCTGAGAAACACTCAAACAACGATGTACTACTGCACAATTATGGCTTATTCCCAGCAACAAAATAATACACAAGTACTTGTAACTAAATAGTAAAAAAAGAGCTCTACATGTGTGGAGTAAGAGAATCCCTCACGTCAAATTTAGAGAAACCTTATTATCCACCACGTACCCAAAATGCAGGGTGAGGAAAGCACCAAAGTCCCACTAGACCCCCCCAAGACTCTCTACCTTCATCATGTAATAAAACACGCAAGGCAAGCAATGTCATTTGTAGTAGAAGGGTCTTAAAATGGGGTGAAGATCCTTGGAAACCACAGCATCTAGAAAGTCAAACACGCCACTGAATATATCCTCCATTAAATCCAGCTCTTCAATTAAATTGCCTTTAGGAAAGCAATGATTAGTCGTTAGTGTCTCAGGTTTTCTGGTTTAAACCAGCAAACACTACTGATAGCTTATTTCCAGAGCTTTGTTATCAATCACCATGCTCCAGGGTGACAAACAAGCCTTTTCCAAATAATTGTATCATCAGAAGCTTACAACACACGCAACATATACAATATGAACCATTTTTAGTTGGTGTAATCCTGCTTTGTCTGTTGAAGCCATTGGTTAATGTTGTGTCTAATTTCAGCTGCAATCTCTTCAGGGCAAAGATTGTGTCCCCGTGGTTTTGTAAAGCCTCATTCAAGTTATAATGGCTTATAAACTAAATAAATAAGAAGGAAACTATGAACTGTGGGAATTTATTCTGCATTTATCAGGAATTCACAAGTGAGGATTTACATATTTCTTAAATGGATTTCAGTACGATAATATCTTCCAGACATCTCTTCTGGTTTTTAGACATTGGGAGATGCCTTTTCATTTCCCTGCAGCAACTATCTAGGTAAAAATAACAACAGGAAAAAAATCAAGTTAGTGTGGTGAGTGGTTGAATACTAACTCCAGGGTTATTCCCCTCTGAAGCTCATTCTTCAGCCTAGTTTGTGTGTAATTGCTTCTGAGACAAGCAGGGTTGCATCCCTGGTAAAGAGCATTAGCATGACGGTGGTTTAACTACTGCATTAGCTATCTGCTCTGAGCAAGGCTAGACAAAACAAATAGCAGGAACAGAACAGAGCTGGATGCTCCGGGGAAGAAAATTCATCAAAAAACACCCAAACCAGAGGAGAACAGATTAGGTGGCTTGGGCTGCGACACGTTAAAATGGCAAAAAGGGCTTCTGTGCTCAGAAGTTTGGAGTCCATCGGTCCATCGGTTTGGCGAAACACTCCAAGAAATATTTGTGTATTATAAAGTTGGCACTCCTGGCCACTCCTCCAGGGGGGATGAGTGGCCACTCTGCCCCTACACACGGGAGCAGGAGCTGGGGGTCACGGCCTCAGCCAGAAATACACTGTCAGCAGTAATGCAGCAGTCATAAGCCAAAGCAAGTCTAGGATAAAGCTCTGTACACTACACTTCTTTTTTTGTGCACATCTTTTTTTTTCCCCTCTTCAGGGGGAAGAGAGGAAAAAAAAAAAGCGTCAATTTTTATCACTATATAGAAATATGTTCATGAAACCAAGCATTCAGCCTACTCTGAGGCTTTGATGAGCAGCTCAAAGGACCTCGGGAGACCACTGGCCTCTGGCAAGCGGAGCTGGAGAGTGAAAACCCAGGGTGAGTCTGGTCTGTAAGAATAAAGGACAGAGGTGACCACCTCTTTTCAGGTGCACCCAACTACAGTAGGTAAAACACAATGATAGTGGTAAAATAAGTTGGCTGTGTGACTAGAAATGTTAATTCTCCTGGCTAGCCTTCTGCCCTTAGAGACCTGCAACTTCACGTGCCTGTAAGTTGAGGGGTCTGGTCCCTATCGACTGGAGCACGTAACTACAGATGGATGTTGCCCAACCTTTAAGATGCCAAGACCAACTCATCGAACTCATCAATTTTTCCTCATTTTTCTTTTTGGTTAACAAAACTAAAACCTGGAAAGGGAACAGCATGTGAGGTCAGCTCTGCATACCAGGATGGAAAAGATGCCCATTTATACTGAATTAATAACATGGCCTAAAATGGCCATTTGCCCTCAAAATACATTAACGTGTAACAGCAGCTGCTCATCCTCTTGAGTGCAGGCAAGGATGGGGAAGAGATGCTGAGAGGCTTTGTCCTGGAATTACATGTCACTGGTTTAAACATGATGTGAGGAGATTATTTTAATTGCCCCTATCAGTCCAGGACAGAAATGGTCATATATTGGTCGCTGTCTTGGTAGGAGTGATGCAAATGTCTTTCTCTGGTCAGGGTGCTGTTTGAGAAGAACACGTACATACCTAAATGTCTGGGAAGCTTCTCCACAAAATAAAATGAAAGAAAATCCCCCCCATTAAAATAGCTTTGCGAGTAATGATAGTTTTTGACCTCAAGTCTTGCATACAAATATCTGATTTCTTGCAAGTACAAGCACTGAAAGAGCAAGAACTGTTATTTTTTGAGATAAATGTTAACAATTCAAATGCCACTGTGCAAATGTCACAGACCATACTAAAGGCATTCACAATTGGCCCTGGGATTTAGAAATAGAATTAATAAAAAAAAACCCAAACAAATCAACGTAGATTGTTGTAGGAAAGCTGGTGGTGATCACAGTGCTAAAGACCATGAGAGAAATACATTTTTTTTTTAATTTTATTTTTTTTTAAAGCATCATTATCTAGTGGTCTTGAGTGCTAATCAAAACAAAGACTCTAATGCCTGCTTTAATGGGGTTTGTCTCAGTAATGCTCCTAAATGGAATAAACTACATTAAATCCAGACAAGCTACAAAGGGAGATAAATGGCAAAACAATACACTGAAAACCTAAAGATTCTTTTAATCTCCTATTAACTGAGTTACCATCCATGGCATTCACGGTTAACTGCGGCTTCGTAATCCATTTGCTGAACTGTACAACTAAAATAGAGAGGTTGCTGTCCTTCTGTTTAAAACAACAGATTAAATAAGGCCCAAATTAACCTCCTGAATGTCTAGTTCGGCAAAGACTGCACTAGCACAGGCTGTGTATCTATCTTATTTTTTTTTTCCTTTAAAAATAAGGAAAGTGGCTTTCCCAGGGTTTTTCCTTAAAGTAAATAGAGGGAATGTGAACCCACTGAGGTAGTTCTGCACATAAACTGAGCCTCTTCACATCACCAGCAGGACTCCCCAGCAGACAAAGCACCTCGCATCTGATCTTACCGACCACTGCCATCCCCCAGTGCTGCAGGGACAGATGCTAACTGATCTCAGTAGGCTTCAGATCATCCTCTTAATGTTTAAGGGAAGGGGCACTGAACGCCAGAAAGGTTAATTCATCATCATTGTCATCTTCCTCCTGGTTCCTTTGGCCCTGCACATCCCTCCTCTGCATATGCTGGCCCAATGCGTAGCCACGCTGAATTTCTTTGGCTTGATGCTCCAGAAGATCTGTTACATCCGAATCCCTCAAAAAAGCCATTACAGTAAGTTTTCTGATGTATCTATTTTGCTGTACCTCTCACACTGTGGCTGGAGGATCCTCAGGGGCTGAGGAGGAATGCAGACTGTGGGTTTTGGGCAGATCCTGCAGGAAGAGGTGATGATTTACAGATAAAATGCCAGCCACGTTACAGAGGTAGCGACACTTTCATGTTGGAGGAAAGACTGGAGTGTTTCCAGGAGTCCAGTCTTGCAAAGATGGATTAGCTCTTTGTTGAGGGTGTACATAAAATGTAGGATCATGCACCTCACCTTGAGGAAATTTTCAATAAAAGTCTTTAAAAACTGAAGCTGTAGGTTAGGGAACATATAATTCTTTCTGTAATAAATGGGTTCCCCCCCAGTATTATAGAAAAAATAAATCCCCATGGCTTGCATTACTTTTGTGATGTGTAAAATGTGTAATGTGTACAAGTCCCGGCTCTTGAGGGACTGTGAAAGGTCAGTGGTGTTGAGTATATATGGTATACAAAGTACTCTGGGATAAGAGGTGCTGTGTAGATAAATGATTATCAGACCATGCTGGCCTTAACTGACATGCACTGAAATGGCACCGGCTGTGCCACAAAAGCAGAACGAAGCAAGCACGTCAGTCTGATGGCATGAAGGCTGCCGACAGTCTACCAGAGTGCGAGTACAAATTCATCTCGCAGACACACTTACCTAATGCTGAAAGCTATCGGTAGACAGGAGTTTGAAGACTGCGTTGCATAGAAAGGACTAAGTAGGTAAAGATCATGGATTACTCTGTACCACAAGGAAAAAGCGGCTTCTGAAAGCAGCTATGGGGATGAGAGCTCCCACGTAGCCCATCCACCTTCTGCAGAACCTTTGCCTTCCACAAGTCACTTCTCAAGTGTATGCCTGAGATGTTTGGGACGCCGTGGTCCTCGTGTGCTTTGAAAAACCACCCTCGGATGGCACTTGCAGGCTCAAAATATGCATCCTATGTATTCCTGGCTTTGCTGGAGGCTTCCAAGTTCCCCTTGCAGACTTGACCCTTGAGATTTGTTCCCTTGCAGCTAGATTCAAAGAGGCTTCCTAAAAAACCAGGCTCTTTCTGGACTAAGGGAGAATGAGCTGAGCAGGACTAGCAATCCCATCTCCTCTCAGGGAAGCACAGATGATGCTTTTACCCCGCTACCTGGGATTGATTCCAATTTCTCTCTTTCTTCCGACCACAACGGTCTATACTTTAACACTGCAACAAATAACCACTTTGAAGAAGACTGTAAAATATTTTACCAGCTGGGGCAATGACATTATTACTCCACTTTACCATAAATGGAAAAACTCCCATTCCTCCTCTCAAACAAAGACAGAGACTGCAGATCATATTCTGAATTCTTTTCAAGACCTAGGCCAAAAGATCTCACTAGCACAGCGTGTTCCCCTTCGCATTATTATTCCCACTCTCACAGATTCTTTTATCTAATTCCCTTCCTCCCTGAAGTTTACCCTGTCATTCCAAAGATTTTTCAACTGCACTTCTCTTCCCTCCTCTTAAATCCCTTATCTTTCCTCAGTCATCTAAAACCCTGCTTCAAATAGAGATGGTTTTCTTTTAGAAAAATGATGCCAGGAATTCAGCACTACAAAGGAATCTGTTCCTTTTTTTTTTTCCCTGTGCTAAACCAAACCATTTTAGATCCTTTTTCAGGAAGGAAAAAAATAAAACCCAACAACCCAGCACTTTAGCAAAAGTATATGAGCTTCCTGCTCCTAAAGCAAAACAAAATAAGAAAGAAGTTCTTACTCTTAGAGTAAGTAACATCATAGATGAGTTACTCTCATCTAGGCAAAATACTTCTCATCCACACAAAAAAGGCTCTTAATTTCCTCTATACTGACAAAAAAAAAAGCTATTGTATTTTTCTCTTCACTGATGACTTAAATATTTGGTTTCTTCTACTGTCTTCGGACCATTCTTACTCTTAAGAGATGTACTCATTTAGCTACAGCTAAATTGCCGTAGTAATGGCAGACAATGACACTCTGGCTACGCTACACACGATTAATCTGTACTCCAGCGGAAAGCATTTCTCTTCTGGGGGCTACCCTTTGTCTTACCCCCGTGTTTCCCATCCTCCTTTCCTAACGAGGAGAGTGACAAGCAGCAGTATGGAGTTTTTAACCTAGGGAAGGACATTTTTAGCTCTGAGGCCTATGTGTAAATGTAAATTTCCAGCTGTTAGAACAAAGAAATAGCAAATGTGAGGCAGATGATAACGTATTACCCACTGTTGGTAATACAAGCAAAAATCAACTTTAAACAAATCCCCCAGCTATTCCAGTAATGAAAGCTTAGTTTCCTGCACTTAGAGAGACCTGCGCCTACAGAAATAAGATCTAACTAGTTTCTCTTAATCCACGGAGTCTAGTCCAATCCCCTGTGTCGTTGGCCGGAACATACAGCCAAGGAAATCATCTCCACATTATTTCTTCTGCTTAGCAAACTGATGAACACCCAAAGACCGTTGAGGGTCTCTACTTCTTAGCATCTACTGCATGACAATGTCAAGTGGTGTCTAGAGGATTCTGTATCCTATGCTATAGCGCTACCTTGGACCATATTCAGCACCAGAAGTCCAGCCCCATGTCTGGGTTCTATCAAGTACCACTTGACCATAAGTCTTCAAGCACTTATGAAGCCAGTGTAGGCAGAGATAATAAGCAACCACTCTGAGCTTCCCGAGAAATCCACTTTCCTTTGAATGCACCAACTGCAAAATCCACAACTCATCTGTGAATGAAATAAGGTGCTTCTTGCTGTAGCTAACGGCTTTGTTGCTTCTACCATCTAGCCCTCGGAAACTTGTGAATTAATGTCTGTCCTGGTGAACACAACCCATAGCCAGAGGCATGGAGGAGCATGGATATTCAGAGCATACTTACAGTTTACATTCTCCTCCAGCTCTCACCATCTCACATCTCTCATCATCTCCACTCTCACCTCACATCTTCCCTCCCATGGACCTCGGATCCCCATGAATCCTCAAAGTCCTTCCTCCTAACATTAATCCAGCAGTGACTTCTGCTCGTCGTGTGTCAGGCACATTTGTGTTTGTCATTCCTTTCACACAGGCAATTCATTAAGGGCTTTGTTTTGATTACCAAAATGTGTGAACACAATTTTGTATCTCATCTATACAGGGTCACTCTTATGTCAGCTCGTTTTTGACTGTGACAGTCTTTTCCCATCCTAAAGGCAAACCAGTGTTTACATTTGGTTAGTTAAAATATTTACACTGCACATTCAAATGATGCATTTTCCCAGTGACAGAGCTCTCTCTGGTATTTCCTCCCGTACCTACTATGCTACAGAAGCAAATGATTAAGACAAATATTCTGTGTGTCTCTAAACCAGCATATTAAGGAAACAAGCAGCACAGCTATGCTACACTAAAACTCCTGGACTCTAATAGCCACGCAGGCTGTGTTATCTGCCTACTGCTGCAGGAAAGCTTGTCTTTTAGGACCTCACATCAGAAGAGCTATGCAATTTGCAGTCAATTTTCAAACAGATTCTTCATTTATTGATTGACTCTTGGGTTTTTTTCGTTGTTGTTGTTCACTCTGTGCATGATGGAGAGTAAAACGTGACAGATGTAGGTCCTGGGAGAGGAGGTAAGAATGCTGTTTGCTGATCATCAGCCCGCGAATAAAAACCTTGACCGCACCGTGTCGGAAGGGGTGCAGAGATGATGGGGGCTGCTACCCAGCAGGAGAAGTGGAGAAGCAAAGGTGACACTAAAGCTGGCAAAGGAAGGACACAAGGCGATGGTGCTTCTGGGAATCAGAAAACACACTGGACTCTCCTATTTAAATTTAACACTTCAGCGTTGAATAAACTACTGCAAGGGATGCTGCACAGGGACCTGCTACACCAAGAGGTGCACTGAACACACAGCGGGTTCAGTTCCCCAAAGGGACTGCTTGAGGTTCACAGGAGAGAAAGAGCAGACCTATAAATCTTCACTACAGTGAAATTCAGCACCATTTTAGGACATATTACCATCTGCACTGTGAACAATTAATTTTGCTTGTGTGGTTGTTACTACCAAACAACGAAGGACCGCCGCGTGCGAGTCCTACCGCTCAGAAATCAGATACAGAGTGAAACTTCTCACACAGGAACCCCACAGCAAGGCAAAACGAGGAAGAAGAACTTAAAACCCAGTAGGTTTATTCCTTACCTTACACCACCATCCACGCAGGTCTTCATACAGCCTCTCCCAGTGAGGCAGCAAAAGCTTCTGTGCTGAAAAAAAGATGAAATGCCTGTTACTGCAAAGGCTCTGCCCGTGCTTACGTCCACCACAAACTCTGCTGCGTCTTTTTGTTTACAGGAACATATACAATAGATGAAAGTTGACTGTGTAAGCAAAAGCTATCTATCTCGAATTGACCCTGCCCACTTAGTGCCATATACTCCAGAGGAAATGGGTTATAAAAGTCCCTGTATAAGTGAGGCAGGCAGCATTTAGCAAAGCAACTTTAAGCAGGATTATTTGATGCGTGGGAGATGTTTTTCTTCCACTTTTTTCAACTGATAGCAAATGATTTCTAAGTGTTTGCCAGTTAAAGCAGTAAAAGTGAAGTAACAGGCTCTCCATCAGTGGAAGGCAGCGCATTCACAATGAGGAGCAGTTTTGATTTATCATAAAACCACATTGATCCACATTTATTTTTATTTCCTGGTAAGGGTGCCTATAGTAAAGCTTCCACTGAAAAATGGATGTGAATTGCAAGCCCTTTAATTATTCTGCCTCCATTTTTTTCACTTGGGTAGGCAAGCTCTGATTTGGGATTTCCACACTTGCTGGTCCCAGGCAAGCACAAGAAAATAATTGAAAGACACAGAGTCTAATGTAGGGTCTCACTTCTTTCTCTCACTGAAGTAACAACCATAAATATCTCTCATTTGATCGACAGATTTGGTAGATAGATATGAGAGAAAAAAAAAAAATATTAGGCCAGTCTAAATATGCCTATTATTTCTTTACTGTAGATGATGTTGTCTGGAATGTATCTTCCAGGAGAGAAGGGCATCATTAAGATGCTGATGTCCAGGGTGAACCCTCCTGCACAAAGGGTATGCCAAACCCACCCCCTCGGGCCAAGGGCCAGGATAAAACCCAATACCACGTTCTGAGCAAGCAGTTAGCAGCCTTGCTGATTTAATTTAACACTTTTAAACATGATTTCCTTGGGCCATCCTTGCAGCGGGGTGGTTTTGGCAGAGGGTCGTCCAGCGTGATGGGCAGCGGCTGCCGCTGTCACTAGCAGGATGTTTTCCAGGCAGTGGGTTTATTCTTTGAAACAGTTGCTACCTAAAGATTAAAGCTGAACAAGAGCACAAAAGCAGCGTGTGTCCTCTGGGGCTGCTACATGCCACTGGGCAAACAGGAGGTAGGAGCTGTGTTCTCCCAAATTACACACAAGGAGCAGTGCTGCTGCACACACACGCTGGCAAAAGGCAGTAAAGCCCTTTGGTAGGTGCACAAATCACACTCTCCTCTTTATCTCCCTTTAGGGAAAAAAAAAAAAAAGAAAAAAAAGACAACAAAAATCTTTCCTGTATCTTTCAAACGCTACATGTGACATTAAGCACCCAAACCTGGAGTCATCTTGAGGGGTCCCAACCACAACCCCAGGAGCACGTCAGCCTGGGAGCTTAACGGGAACAACAGCCACAGCTCCCAGTCATGTAGGCTTAAGATCACGTTCTCTATCATTCCCAAACGGCAGTACATTCACTGCCATCCCCAAATAGCAGTATATTCACTATCCCAGAATCACAGAAGCTTAGGGGTCAGATGGGAACCTCCAAAGATCGAGTCCAACCCCCCCTACTATCATCCCCAAGCAGCAGTACACACTCAAAAATACAGTTAACAATTACAAGTGACAGACAGAATAGGAAAATACCCGGAGAAGTGCTCAGGCAACACACACCTTTACTGTAAAACCAGAAGAATAATTGTAATTTTAAAACTACTAAAAAAACCCCAAACCCACTGCAGTAGCAAGAATGCAGAAGAAACACAACGTAAAATCTCTTCAGCAGAGTCCGGGTAATCTTAGCGATTACAAAGGGGCTGAAAAATGAATGCAACAAGGATTCTTCTTTCTGCTGAGGTGTGTGGAACAAATGTTTTTTTTTTTTACTCCTGTATGGGATGTTTTATACCCCAGGGAGTAGCTGCAGGGGCGAGGAACTGTCTCTGGTAATAGGAAGAAGTTATTTACCCTGTCTAACGGCTATATGTTAATGTATATTTCTATTAGCAAAATCCATTTGCTATTGCATACACGTAGCTTCTGGCTTAAAAATAAAGCTGGAGGAGGAGAGTTAAACTGTCTTTTCTTCTTCTGATGTACAGATTTTCTCATTACTGGTAATGTGAACTAAGCCCACATAAAGGGGAAGGGGCAAACTTCACTAACCTTCAGCTGCAGCACAATGCCACCATGGAGCTCTATTCTCCCGAGGAGTAAGTATGGTGGACATCACAACTTTTCCCCTCTGTCCTATCACCCGTATTTTAATTAATAACTGAATAGCAGCAATCGCCACCATGGTATTATAAAGACAAAACAAAAATTACCTTTGATTAACAAGGACTTCTCATCCCAGACCCCCCGTTTGCGTTGCGCAGAAGACACCAGGAGCAGCTACTGGTGGTGCTCAAAACCTCCCTCTTGTCGTTAATGCAGCTCTAGGAGTTTTCTCGACCCCTGTCCCCGGCCGCTTGCCCGTTCCGTATGCACGGCGCAGATCCCCCCACCTCCTCCGGCTGCCAAGCTGGCCACAGCTTGTGAACAATGCCGCCTCTGTCAGCCCGCCGAGCGAGCGCTGGCACAAAGACACGCTCATGTACAGCCCTCGAGATTTCTTTTTTTCTTCTTCTTCTTCTTCGAGTACAGGCTGATGAGAAGGGATAGAAGAAAAACGCTTATGTATTTGCAATTAGCTGAACCTTTCTGGTGCTCAGGAGGAGTAAACCGGTGTCGGCACAGGACGGGCACCCCGGTGCCCGGAGGGGAAGTGAAATCTCCACGGGTGAGAGCGTTCCCCGCCTTGCTTCACACAGTTTTGTTTCAGGTTCCGTGGGTGGCTGTGTGAGCGAGCGGCTGAAATAGGGTAGGAGTTACACAAAATGCAGTTTTATGACTTGAAGCCTTGTCTGCCTTTTGGAGAGCGGGATGGAGAGGCAGAATTGCAGCGTAGAATCCTAGAATGGCAGGGGTTGGAAGGGACCTCTGGAGATCAGTGAGTCCAACCCCCCTGCCAGAGCAAGATCACCCAGGGCAGGCCACACAGGAACAGATCCAGGCAGGGCTTGAAAGTCTCCAGAGGAGACTCCACAACCTCTCTGGGCAGCCTGTTCCAGGCTCTGTCACGTGCCTTACACACCCTCCTGCTGCCACCAGCCGCCCAAACCGGCTGGGAAAGCTCCTCTTCGTGCTGGGGCGTTATCCCCAGGACAGAGCACGGACGAGGCAGCTGCTCTTGCACCACTCAGAAGCCACACTTGCGGAACCCCTGAGCACACTGGTTCTCCACTCCCTCCCCACGGCATCGCCAGTTTAATTTCCAAGGAAGCACGATACTTCACGATCTTAAAGAGTGACTGTAGGATGAGAACATGAATGACATCCTCAGCAGATGTTTACAGCTGTCACTAGGAAGGGAGGAAGACAGCAGCATCTTAAATCCCAGTTTTCTGCACAGCTCCCCTTGGAAATCAGGGAGGCAAAACAGAACCCCCTTTTTGAAGTCAGACATACCTATTTTTCTCATTTTGAAAGGACTACCATGTGCACACTGCAGACATTTCACGTAACTTCAGGTTTGTTTTCTTTCCTATCAGAAAATGAGAAGCAATCTGGCCCAGTTCCAGAGAAGCCGGTGATTATCCCTCTGAAACCAATTGGAATTTTACAGTTTAACTCAAATATTCCCAAGCCAAGCTCCGAGATAGATGGTAGCTGCTTCAGATTCCTCCACGTTAATTATAGTTCAGACCTTAAAACACACTGCAAACGAAGAGAGCAGCAAGCAACAATGCATTTTCTTTTGGAAGCAAACACCAAGGGACGTGCAGCCCTAGGGTGCAGCACAGCTCTTAACTCATTCCAGGTCCCCGATGAAGCATTGCAGTGTTACAATAATTTCCCATGCAATTAGAATTAATTGGTGACTTGCTGGCAATCCCCCAAGGGGCCCTATCTCACCCTCCTAGCAGGTCCTACAAGGTCAGGCTTGAGAACCAGCAGTGCCCCAGTTCTAAGGATTCATTTTGCTGTTAAATTCCTGGGGACCTGGCAAGGTTTATCCCGAGCAATATCCCACTTCCAAATTAAGGTGTAAAAGTTTGTCACATGTGATGGCAAAATAAGAGGGAGATTTCTAAAGGGAATTTATAAATGTTTCCTGAAAAAGAACTTGTTTTGAAGCATTTCACTGAGGCCAAACTCCAGCATCCTTTGGAGGAGACCTGAGGAGCAGTGCCAGTGGATAGTGACAGCCCTGTGAGACTCTGCATCTCGCACTCAAAATTAAGCTGAGAAGAGAGGGCTGTAAAGGAGCCTCTTGTAATTTTATTCCTTACTAACAATTCTTAAGGATTCTTTTTCCTTTTATCTATTAAATAAGATCAAGTTATTTGTCTTAAGCACCTTGCCAAATGCACTTAAGCGGGAGCCAGCAGAGCCCCAGAACTTTGTGGCAATAAACAAAAATCAGATGTTCTTTGACAGAACATCGTCAGTATCTAAAACATCTTTCAAAGGAGCTTCCAGGGTCAGTGTCAGAGCTGATGGATCTCAAATGTGATCTCTTTCTGCTCTGCAGGATTACCTAAATAATCCCAGAAATCCATATATTCCTGTCCTTTGGGGGAAAAAGTGCAGGGGCAGTTATTTAGAGTCAGAAGGATGCCCTAAATGAGAACTGCAGAGGCCAGTCTGCACACACCAATAACCAGTAAAGGATGCACCAGCTAATGGTAAAATACATTAGGAAATGCTCATTGCTAGAGGCAAGCAGACTTACTGCATCTAAAACAGGTCAAGTACAACCAAGAGCAATTTCCTACAGGTCAGCTTTATATCCTCCTCCCTTTTCAGCTTCTCACAAGTTTCTAGTCCACATGAATCAGTGCTTCTCAGCATTACTCCTCTCATACCATTTTCCTCCTTCACTGCACAACATTTGGGAACTGCTATACAGCATTAATAGGCTGCCTAATGCAAAATGTCTTAATACCACGGTATACTTTGGCTTGGAGGTAGCCAACATGAATGATGGTTACTTCTCTTGGAAATCTTGGGTCTGGAGTAGAATGCTACAGCCTGCCTCTGCCATCTCACTTCACCCCTAATAATCCGCACCTCCTGGTTTTACTTTGGGGTTCCCATTGTACTTAGTGCACACAAACTCTCACGTGAAAACTGAAATTCAGAGTATTTACTTTGTTCAGCAGAGGTATAGAGATTTGCCATTTCCATCCGCACGGTTGACACGACATAGTTTACTGATTTTGTCCTTGGAGATCCTTCTCCCTCTGGATATTTGTGATCCTTTTTGATTTTGGCTTTTAAAAGGCCTTAGTGTCTTTTTTTTTTCCCCCCACATCTACGGCATGTAAAAGCACAGTCATTACTTTTTAGCATCGCATGAAAAAAAGAATACTTCCAGACTATTCTCACAATTATTTTAGATGTACAGAAGATGACTTATTTTCACTGGTGTAACCCCACAGTAATTCCATTAACTTCCAGTATCTTTGGATGTACACCACCCATCTGAGATGTTCCTCCTGTCTGTCTCGCACATTCCTAGCTCCCAATAAGAGTCTAAAACCACAAAGATGTTGTTCAGGGGCAGTTTAGGTGGCAAAAGAGTTTTGACATTTAGGAAGAGGAATGGATTAAGGAACCACAGGATGAAAGTTTCAGAGAAGTTCTCTGTAAAACCATCCAAGAGGAAGGAGCAGAGTGGGCACAGGGACAGTAAGGTGCAGAATGTGTCTCTGAAGCTGCAGAAGGATTATCAGATTACTTAGTATGATGCTGCTCTGACTAAATCTGGTTTGCTCACAGGCTTTTTCCAACACACCCATGTTCACACTCACACTTTACACGTACAACTCTGAGATGGAGGGATACAACAATTCCGTTTTTTCAGAAAACACAAGACCAAGAGTTTCTTTCTCCAGGGCAGCGTGCCAAGACTTAGCTGCTGCCACTCAAACACCCTTGATATCGAATTCACACGTTACAAATATAATGCAAACATCTTTAAGCAAATTATGAACGTCTCTGTCCATACAGATAAGATTTACGCTCGTAATTTGCTTTTCTAAATAGGTGTTACCTGAAATCTTCAACTAGGCAAAGGCAGATGTCTTCAGCCTGCAGCAAGGTAATTCTGAACTACTATACATTCAGCAAAGCTTTTTTTTTTTAAGAACATTTGATGGCATTTGCAAATTTATTTCTCCTCTTCCCACCTGTCTGATGAGCAATGGAACCCAACCTTTCACCTCATCTACTTCCAGTATTTACCAAGCATCTGAGTATGGTTCTTTGGTTTCCATGTGTAGTAACCACAATTTCCAACTGCTTTTTCACCCAAATACTTGATAGATTTGGGCTTGCTTAGTCCAGACAAGACCAATTGTATTCGGTCTGCTACAGTCACGATTAAATACTGCCATATGGTTTCCTAATGCTACTCATTAGGACATGGATGGCTACAAATGCGCTTTCTTTGACTTCAGCTAGCCTTTTATTCTTCCCTGCTGTTTGCTCATTTTTATTAAAAATGAGGACAGAAATCACATTGCTAAGTTTCCATTTTCCACTCTTCCTGATTTCCAAATTTATTCCATTTCCAAGGCACAACTATTCTATGACAACAGCTTTTCAGGCCATCTAACAGGAGCAGAATCTTGAAGGACCAGGGATTTTCCTTTTTGTTTAATCCTCCCCTGCATCCTCCCACTTTTCCTATTTTCCACTCCTTAATTAAATTTCAAGCCAAAGCTCTTTCTGACTCACGACATTCAAACATTTTCAGATTTTGGTTAAAAAAAATCGTGCAAATCCATTACCCTGTATTGTCATAACTAACCAGGAGAAACTCACAGATTATTTGGGTATATGGACAAAATCTGATTATCTAAATCAAATTGCTGAACTCTAAATGCACAAGGGAATATCATTTGTAAAAATAATTTAAAAAATATTCAAATCAGATTAAATTGTCCTCAAAATAACCTGGCAGACTATGGGATAGTAGCAGGTACACATTCTGGAAATGGAAGTGATAGCAGGCTAATTGCAAAACAGACACCAGGAGATATAAATCTATTTGTAATTGGAGGATTTTATCTTGAGATTATAAACGCAAGAGACAAAGAACGACATCCTCCTGTCATTTGCTGACAAGAGCAGCTGGGAAGAAAGATACCTGTGTCATTTCTTCATCACCAACCACGACTGTGCTGCATCCTGCCTCCGATACCTGACTTGCATTTCTGAGTCCTGACCCTGTCAGACCTGCCCGAGTTATCCCAGTTTCGCTGGCAGTGGTGGCATCGTACTCAGTGGAAGCACACCAGATAAAACTGTTTGTATTCAGGAAACTGCATTCCATGAAAAGTAATTATAAAGATGCAATTTTCTTTGCACAAGCAGTAGCACAAACTATGCAAGTCCTCTTTCCAGAGCTACTGCTTTGTAGAAACTGCTGGAAGCACATTTAAGTAGTGAATCAGTGCTAAAGATGCCTGTAGCATTTATTTATTCATAAAACAAAAGATATATATAAAAAAAAAAAAAGAAAAACCTCTCATAGAAACTTTTATTTAACCACAGTGAATAGAGATAGTGTTTTAATACTTGAAAACAGGAAAAACAGGATGGGATGTAGATTGTCAGCTAACAGGTCTTGGTCTCTGATTATCACTATAGTTTTCATTGTGAAAACTCTTAAAACCCATGAAAACCAAGATGAACAACCTTAATCCCCTTCAAAACATACATATAGAGTTGAGTAACTACATCAAACCTTTCCAAAAGCAACCGAGGCTGCTCGTGCCTAAGTTCCCACAGGGCAGAGCAGAGAAGTGGCCACCCATGCACATGCTTCACGTGACATTAGTCCAAGTTTGACCAATGTTACTGGTATAAAACAAACAAAAAAAACCCAAACCAGCTCAGAAAAGCTCCTAGCACCTCGAATTCACAGAGCTCCTGAAGCAGATGAATGACAGATCAGTAAGAGAAAGCACTTTTCCGCTTGTTTCTGCTGCTACTGGGATTTTATGCTTTTTGCCTGGGCTCTGCACTGCCCAAGAGATCAGACCTGGTTTTACATCTAATATTATGCCGTCCTTCAATACTTTGTTTTTCACCATGGATGGACTGGCACATATTTAAAAGCCTTACCCAAACTTGGTCCAGAAGGCTGGGCTGAAACCATTTAGAGAGTAAATAAAAAGGAAACTTAGAAGAGCAAATATCTCAAGTGTCCGATAAAGCCACACTTATGCAAGAGCTCTGAGAAACTGGACCCTGCCCTGATGTTCAAGTATACTTTCAACAAACACTTCTGCAAGTCAAGCGGTCCAGTAAGCCGGAGGTGCTTGACCACCAGGAGAGCTCTGAAATGTCTAAGCATCTGTTCGTGCAGGTTTTGCCCTGATCACACAGAATGGCTGCGACAGAAGCTCGTTGTTTTTATGGGTTTAGTTTGCGGTGTATTGCTTTTTTTTTTTTCCCCCACTAACTAACAACAACCTCACCAAAACTATCTTGAGCATCGAGAATCAATCACAGCCAGCAAGCAGAGGCTCACCCCTCGGTGTGCCTCCACTCCATCAACCTTTGATGTGAGAGCCGGTATGTGCAATGCGAAGCCTTTACCTTGTAGTTATTAAGGAAGCCTCTACAGGACCACGGCTCAATAAAGCAGGTGATGCCAAATCAAAGCTGCTGAGATAGACCACCACTGACAAGCCTTCGTCTGCTGAGACGCCTTCATTTCAACGGATGAGACTTGCAGCTCCCTGCCATTTGTGTGCCATCACCTATCACCTTCCTCCCGTGCATGGGAGGTGTCAGACAGAGTGGACTGACAGAGAATGGAGAGCATCACTGCTCTGACCAGTGCCCAGACAAAGATGACTTCCCCAGAACATCTGTATGGCTCTGTCCTTGGAACAATAACCTTTTAAATCACTTTGCCAGTGGGAACTGAACACAATGCTTAAGGAATTCTGCAATAACCTGTGGATGACAAGATTTCTTTTTTAATATTTGAATGGGACAAAAGTTGCTGAGACAGCCAACGGGTTAGCAGAAACCTATCCACCACCTCCAGACTCCACGCTGGACAAAACAGTGAACAGCACTGCCTGTGCCAACTTAGTGAGCCAGGAGAGATACCGGCATAAAAGCCCGTAACAGGGATCAGAGATGGGATTTGCTTAATCGAGCAAGCTTTGCCAGAAGATGCGACCGCACGTCGCCGAGGATCGCATTAGTCTACCTTCAGAAAAACCCCGACGCTTAACCAAATCCTGAAATTCTTGTTTAGTATTTGCATTAAGTCCGTGGGAATTTTACAGGCTTCAGCGTGTGTTTTCTCCCACACCTAAGCAGCCAGATGGACAGACGGGGATGTGAGAAAACATTTCCCACTAAGCCTGAGGGGAGCTGAACAAATAAAGAAGCCCCAAGAAATGCCAAGCGTGCACACCCCTCGATACTGAGGGCCTGGCTTTCCCAGGACTCCCTTCCCTTGAGTATGGAGAGGGCAGCAGCCAGGCAGCAGCAGGGCAGTGCTCCTGCCGTCACCTTCACAACAGCCAGGAGCTCTGCTGGAGTGGGGACCAAGCCTGGGGCTCCCCACCTCCTGCCCTGCCGTCCATCCAGCACAGCCCTGGGAAGGGAGGTTGTCCTCTTTCATTAATGCAACACAGAAGGTGGCTTTGCATAGCTTTTTTTCTACTAAAATTCACCATCCCTAGCTTGCTTCCCTCCTAACAGTTGTTAATGGATTTCATTATGGGTTTTCTCCTTTCTCACGCACATTCCTCTCTCTGCGAGGAAGGTGCTGGAGCAGCTGCAGCCAGCTGTGGACGTCCCCGTGGGAACCCTGACTTCTGCCTCTGAGACATCACAGTCCTACGATGATGGAGACCATCTTCACTGCAGACAGGATCACGTGCCACTGCCATGGGAATCTGGGGGAGCAAAGTGCTGCTCACCTTACAGCAGAAACATCTCATCTGAAATCAGCAGGGCAGAGGAAACAAATGAATACACAGTGTGTTTAGGAAAGCCTCACCTTCTCTGGAGTGTTTCAAGAACAGTGTTCAATAAGTGGTAATTGTACCCTCCCCACTTCTGCTTTTGCTGTCTGAGGAGGGGAAAGGCAAAGTATTAGTTCTCTTTTTCCACCACTTTTAACACCAGACTTTCGGGGTGGTTGTGAGCATCCTCTCTGCATCAGACCCCAGAAGTCATCATGAGTCAAAGCCCAAATCTTTCCTCAGACAAATCTCCTAGGAACATCAGCTTGGAAAGTCTGTCCTGGGAAACCAATTCCTATTCCCTGCCACTGGAAGCATCACGGCCGATAATCTCAACTGGGCCAACTAATGTGGGTTTCTTGATATTTTTTTGCTTTCCTAACTTTATACAATGTAGATAAAATAAACTCAAATCAGGGTGGGTTATCTCACACGTGTAACCCCTTCAAAACCAAACCACAGAGATTAAGAAGGTGAAATACCAGCCACGTACAGATCTTCCTCAAGAGATCCTATTAGCAGAGATATAACTGGCCTGGCAGATACACTTTCAAGATATTTGAAGGCCTGGTACACGCAGAGAAATCCCCCTGCCCCTTAATGAAGCTGCTTTTTTCCTGAACTTCACTCTTTCCATTAATTCCAAATCCCAAGAAAATAAAATTCACCTTGCTTGGCTTTGTGAGCTTGTGACCGAGAAGAGCTTCATGCAAAACCCGTGAATGTTTGGCAGTCATTTAGATATTTGCTCATTTAAATAGGAGGCCAGTCCTTGCATGAATTTAATGTTGTCAGTAAGCACAGGACATGTCAAATGTTTTGGTCTCTATGTTGCTTCTTCCTGATGTAAAGATAAATGATAGTAATGATAAATGACAGTAGCTCCTTCTTGAAAAAGTAAACCACTCAGTGCTCCTTGGGGTTTTTATAACAATATTTAGCCACCGGGAGGGCATAAAAGGATAAACAGCTGAAGTCATGCCACCAGACAAAGTATGCTTCCACCATCCAGTATAAATGCGTGTGCCAAACCACTGTTAACAGATACAAAGACAAAACCAGTTAAGGTCTGCTGGTACCCGTGACCTACCATCACCGACTTCTGCTCTCTGCTTCCCTTCTTCAGCCACCTCTCTGCTGCAGCCATGTGCCCGTCTTTGCCCGCTGGCTGCTCCAGCCCTCTCTGCTGACAGCGTGACCAGTACCACTCACAGCACTGGACATTGCCTACTGGATCTGTCACCGAATCAACACACCAGAAATCCCCCAGGCACACCAAAGCAATGCTACATTAATGCTTCATCTATCCTGCAAGAGTATCTCTCGTGGGTGGGAATAAACGCTGCAAATAATCTGAAAGATTGCGTTCTCATCAAGTTTGCAATTTTAAATCCTGGGTTTGCCTAACGTAAATCATCGTGCGATACTTCTCTGATGAAATCATTCAAAATGGATTTGTGTAGGTGGAAAAACCCAGCAACCTGACCACTGCATCGCCTGCCACGAGCCTTTGGTGCTGTGTCAGTCATTTATTTCTGCAGACATCCAACTGCTTAGGATGAAGCTTTTACAGGAATTGTTTTAACTACATTCTGTCCCAGGCAAGCGTGCGGCCAAAACAATGTTAAACCCTGCTCTTGACATAGTCTTTTTCAATACAGATGGAGTTCAGAGAAACCACTTATCTTTCCCGATTGTGTTTTCAGCTTTACCATTTCCATTTGCTCAAGACCCCTTGTCACGTCTCAGTCTTGTTTTGGCGCTAGCCCTAGAAGGGTTGGAGCTGTGATTGTTTTGACTCGGTGCCGTTTTGCTATCCTCAATTCTGCCTTAACGGACGAAAAGACAAAGGCAAAGGCCCTACCCCTCCGTATCATTTGATGTTCTTACTAACGAATGCATTTCATGAATGCATGAAAACATAACAGAGCTGCACAAGTGCAATGTGGAGGATTCCTCTCACTGCAGGGACCTGGTCTTCTGTGTTTTCCAGTCTGTGGTAAATGGGAGACACTCCCAAACAGTGCAAACCGATGAGGAATTTTGCTTTGTGCACAATTCCTTTACAAAAGCCTTGCAAGGAACTATTTGGTGAAGTTTTTGTCTCTTAAACACGCAATTTTTTACTGAAAGTGGATGATGTGAAGTAAACTACTGGAAAATGAAGCGGTTTAAGATTATACACAGTCAGTTGAGTTTTCTCTAAAGAAAAATTACACGGATCTTTTGCAGCTTGTGAAGCTGAGTTTCTAGAAGCCAAAAGAATAAGCGTGGAGTAACTGAAGGCTCCTTGTCAAAGGACAGCAGCGGGAAGGATCCCGCACAATAGGTCTGCATTGCAAGCACACTAATACCCTCCTTGCATAAAAGGGCAGGAGCAATTGAATGGGAATGAAAGGGAACATTAATTCCTGGTGGCTTTTACAGCTAACAGCCACACCATCGAGGCAGCAATGCCAGTCAGGAAGTTTTGCTGCTAGGTTGGTCCCGGCTCCGAATTGGGAGCTTGACTCAGTATCATGGCAAAGAGGATGCTTTGCAAACGCTACTGATGAGAAGGCTTCAGAGACCTGAGTGTGGAAAATATACAAGGATGCAGCACTCTCCTTGTTGCTTGGCCATTGGACCAGCCCATCATTCCTCCATCGTCAGCGGGGAAACATTTTCTGCAGGCTCGCACTCCCCAGAGCACTGCAGGAAGGTCTGGCAGCTAGAAAGGAGAAAGATGGATCTATGAGCCGCTGGAAATACAGAGGCAGATCAGGACAAGCAAATTAGATGGGTATCTGTGCTAAAACGACAAGCAGTGAGAAGAATGCCCTTGGTGGCTAGGCTGGATGGCCACCCGAGGCTCCCCAGGATGGAGCCTTCCAGACACAGCCTAGGAAAAAGTGTCCTAAAACAGGATTTAACATCTTTCCACTGGAACAGAAGTTCAAAAACCTCAAGACAACCTTGTGCCAGTTTCCTTCCTCCACTGAGACCCAGCTTCTGGTTGGTGAATTCTCAAGAGCTCCAGAAGGCCAAAGCTTTCACGTTCTCTCGTGGAGCCTCTGTTGGGAATCTTAAACCAGAGCATGCCCAGTTCCAATACTATAATTCACAGCTTTAACTTTTGAAATGAGAAAAAATAAAAGCAACTAAATGACACAAGGGATGTTTGCAATCACTGTCAAAAAGTGGAATCTACCATATGAGCTCAGAAATTAAAACTGTAACATAAAAATTTAAGAGCGTAGGGAGAACTAGGTGAAATCAGAGCAAAGACGTGTCTGGCAACAAAGCTATGAAGAGAGTAATAAACAGAACCCTCAAAAACACTGGTGTACTCAAAAAATAAAAGTAAAAACAATACAAATATTTAAATCATCAAGTTCAAATGAAAACTATTTAAGACTTAGCTACAGTTATGAAAAGATTCACTGAATCACAGAATTACTGAGGCTGGAAAAGATCTCCGAGATCAACAAGTCCAGCCTGTCACCTGTCACCACCACACTGGCTAGACCATGGCACTCAGTACCATCCAGTCTTTCCCTAAACACCTCCAGGGATGGTGACCCCACCACTTCCCTGGGCAGTCCATTCCAATGTCTGATCAGACACTGGAAGAACTACACCTATAAGGAAGAAAACAGAGAAGCACCAGCACGCCAGGAAAATATCCTTTAATTTTGGCACTAAGCTCATCAGGGGACTTAACAGAACCATCCACACTGGCCTGAAGAAATTCATGTCTCTCCTGGGCATGACGCCCTGGCGCAGTGCATCGCAGACAGGCGGTGGCATTGCCACCATCCCCAGGCGCTGCCTCGGGAGCCAGGCTGCCTTCCTTGGCAGGCACTCAGGGCTGACAGGGAGGGAGGATTTGCTGAAGGAAAAAAGCCAGAAAATACAGAGGAACGGAGACAAAAGTTCTCCCTTCATTCCCCCCCACACGCACAAGGACAGGGAGCTTTGGTTTTTGAGCCAAATCATTGTTTCTCAATTTTTTTATCCTCTCCAGCCTGATACTGTGATCCCTTCCAGGCTGCCACATCAATATTCAGAGAGGAGATCCTGAAGAAAGTTCATTTATTTTTCAGACTTATTACAGTTAATTGGAAACATCTGCTACAAATATTTGTATGCCAGCAGCATCCCAATCTACTAGGCAGTCTCTGCAGGAATACCCACTCCATCCTTTCTGGATAGGTTTTGCCAACGGCATCTTTATTGTCAAAGAAAAGACACCACAAGACTAATCGGCCGAATGCAGAGTTTAAATTGTCTCTGCTCATTTTCACACAAAGTAGTAACATATGTTGTGCTGTGACAGCTGTGAAAGATACTTTCATCTCCTCCTTTGGCTTTCAACTGCTTTCTTGCAATCAACCAGGTCAAGGAGTTTTGGGAACACCGCTCCCCTCTGATACCCAGCAGCATCCTTAACCTAACACACTGCTGCAGGGAGAAGGTTCAAGCACGTGTAATTTACATTTGTATTGAGATTAATGTCAATATATCACATTAATGTAAGCACATTATTTAATGTAGCGTGAAGGCTAAATATTTGTGTCAGTATTTACATGGATAAAGGATAATTATTTGAATGTCCGGTAGAAGAAAGTTCCTGTGGGGATAGAATACAGTCTAAGTACAAAGTACTTGCAAATCCCAAGAAGTATTTTCCTTGAGAAGTACTGAAAATCCAGGCTGGGACTTACAAAGACAGAATTCCTAGACAGGTTGTCAAAGATAATAACAAATTTAAGCTCAGGCTGGACTTTCTAAGTATTATTAGCCCTCAGCCACCTCTGTTGTCATTTTCTTTTTAATAGGCTGAAATGTGAGGCATGATCATTTTTAGCAGAAAGGGCCAATTAAAACAGTGAATAATGACAGAAAATCACAAACTCAAATTTATTGTTTTTAGGGAGACAGCTGAACAAAGACATTCACACAAAGGAGTGCAGTGTGGGTCTATCTCTAATGAAATTAGAAGAAACTAGACAATGTCTATGCTACAGAGCTTGCCCCCAAGAGCTGGGATTTCTTACTGGTTGTACAAGGCAGCATGATGGAAAAATTTGTTTTAAAAGGTAAAGTGTAATAACTCAGAACCTTCACGGACATCTTTGAAACAGATGCTCTTCCCTGAGATGCTAGACTAGGAAACTTTATTCAGGGAGGAAAAACCAAACCAAACCCAAACCAAACCTGAAATTCTAAGCCAGATTTTTTTTTTTTTCTTGTATTAAATTACCATGGGTAAAATTTTCACACAGATGGTGACTATGAATTCTTATCTCAAACCAGATTAGAAACAGATTTCCCTTTACAGGAAGAGCAGAAATCAATCTTCTGCAACATAATCTTCTTAGATCCTCCCCTACCCCAAGGGTAAGAACAGCCACAATTTTCTCATTAAACGGTATGGGAACGGACATTTGTTTGTCAATGCCATTAAGAAGTTCCAAACCATGGTGAAAGACCTTGCACTCATCAAGAGATGGGAAAAGCAGAAGCCCACGTAACGTCTGGATACGTATTTTCATTTGGGAGAATTGTGATGTTGATAGAAATAATACAAAAACAATAAGACCTCTGGCTGAAAGAGCAAATATTCCCTTATTCCCTGAAAGAAAATACTTCCCACAGCACATTATACCCAGAGCAGTAATTAGGATGGGAACTTTTGGGTGAGTTTTCTTCATTTTGTGTAATGAGTTGATGAGCACCATCATCACTTCATCCCTCAAGTCTGAATAAGCTAGTTTGCATCTCCTGCTGTCCTCAAGAAGAGGCAATGATAAGGCTGGCAGTGATTATCACCTTTAAAATTGTAAGAGATATCGAGTGAATAACCCCATGAACCTCAGTGTTCGAGGTCACTACCAGTTAAGTAGTATTCTTAAACCCTCACCACACTGCTATATCCAAATTAACACAACTGCTCAACAGTTTTAAGGCATCATCAACCAGAAAATTACACAGTGAAGGGTCTACTTACTGAGCACGTCCAGAGGTCTTTATGCCATGAAGAAGAAAATTACACCCTTCTGCTCATTTGGAGCATGAAGCAGCTTTCTTCCAGAGAAGCAGTGGGTTTGGTGGACAGTGCCACAGCTTCCTCTGTCCCCTCAGGGACAGCCCTGATCAGACTTTACTGGACTGACTGCAGAAATGCAGAAGCTGTACTCGCACAAAGCTGGGAGATGTGCCATTTCTGGTGCTGCTAAACAACGAGATGAAGGAAAGAACAAAATAAATCACACCCTCTTGTTTGTAGCATAAAGTCGCTCTCGATTCTCAACATGTGTTGGCTTTCCACGCTGCACATCTGACACAAAAGACAATCCGACTCCCGAAGCAGAGGAAATCAGCAAGTAAAATTCTTGCAATAGCAACAGTGTCCAATACTTTCCTAGAAATGCATATTAAACCTGCTTCAGCCCTGAAAACTCGATTCATATGTTTAATATATTGGGAAGAATTAGTCATTCGCGTCAAGGGTGGGAACTGGGTGAGGAAAAAAATGAAGCAGATGCTTCAGGATACGACCCCACAACCACTAACATTATTAGGGCTGATCCAAACAGCGAGCTTTACCTGCCCGAAGCGGAATAAACTGTTATCTCCACTCTTTCATTGCCTGGCAGTTAAGGAAACACGAACACTTGCAATTGAATGAATGAGACAAACGGCTGGATTTCCTGTGAAATCTTTTAAGTTCTGCTTTTTCAAGATTAGGGAGAACAGAAATTCTGACCCAGGCTTTCTCCTGAAATCCATAGAGCCCTGTGAACCTCAGAAGTCCGTATCCACAGAACCTATGAACCACATGCAAGGAGGGAAAACGAGCAGAGGCAAGAGCAGAGGAGGCACCAGCTCTCAACCTGAGCATCCCAAGCACGGCCCCAGTGCAGAGCTGCTGCTCCCCGAGCCCGCCCGTAAGGCTGCGGGCTAATCCTGGAGCCCAGCAAACCACCTTCTACCTCCTCCTCTCATGCTTAAGCTCCCTCCTTCATGTGCCCAAGGTCCTCTCCCAACAGCAGTGTTTAAACAGCAGAGAGGCCGTGCTCTGCTCAGAGCACTGATGGCCCAGTGACAGTACCTGAGGGCACCTCTATGCCTGCTTTTGGCAGCACGTGCTGCTGGAAGGCGGCACAGCAGAGCTGGTACTTACCCGTATGGTCCCTGGCATGTTAAATCAACCAAAGAGTCCATTTAAGAGCTACAGTCTGCTTCAGGAACCATGTAAATCTGGGACGTGGCACTTGCCACACAGAATCAGGACTCGGCTCTCACTCATCTCCTGTTACCTGAACCTCACTCAAACCCCAAGCATTCCTGCAATTGCCAGGAATCTTCCCATCTAATGCCTCTCTGCAGGATTTCAACCCACTTCCACACAGCAACTCCCACAAGCAGTGGAGTCTCCATCCTTGGAGACATTCAAAAGCCTGGGCAGCTTGCTCTAGGTGGCTCTGTCTGAGCAAGGGATGACCTCTAGAGCTCCCTTTCCACCTCAACCCTCCTATGTTTCCATGGAACTACTGAAGTTTCCTTCACAGCACAAGCAGCTTTCCAAGAGGGAAACCTGCGTGCTGTAGAAAGGGAGATTTTCTCTTTCTCTGCAGGCAGGTCGATATTCAGGTCACGCTCACGAGTGACACTGGCTAATCATCCAAAGAAGAGCAAAAACTCCTCACACTCCCGCAGCAGCAAAGCACCTGGGAGAAGCGGACGTTGACTAACAGCTGTCCCTTCAGGAGATGCAGAGTTTGCTGTCTCTGAAGCTTTCCCCTCTTCTGCCACGAGTGCCCATGAACGTATCCTTCCCGCTGCCTGCGGCGCACCGACACGCACACCACCGGGGAACGCTCCAAACACACGGAAGCAGAGAGCGATTTAATTAAAGCATCCGCTCACGGCGGGGCGTGCGCGCGTTTCGTTCCTCCCGAGGAATGCCTTAAATAAATACAGCAGCACAGGACTGCAAGAAAACTCCCAACACCCTTCCCTCAACTGAAGAAACTCCACCCTAGAGCTGCTCTTTATTTTTACCTCCGCTATGCCAGGAAAAGGCTGTTCATGAAACTCAGAGATAATCAGGGACTGTTCTCCTATTGCCTGGCCTCGCTTCACACACGGTCCGTTGATTTTTCTGTTGTCTACTCTGTCGTTTAATCAAAAACTTAGCTCTCCTCATCCCCTGGTGTTTACTCTCCTCCTGTAGACAGCAGTATCATAGAATAGTCAGGGTCGGAAGGGACCTTAAAGGTCACCTGGTTCCAACCCCCTGCCATGGGCAGGGACACCTCCCACTAGAGCAGGTTGCTCAGAGCCCCATCCAGCTTGGCCTTAAAAACTTCCAGGGATGGGGCTTCCACCACCTCTCTGGGCAACCTGGTCCAGCGTCTCACCACCCTCAAGTATCTCAATCTCTGCTTGATTATCTGAACAATCCAAGGTTTCTACAGTGCCTTCTGGTACAACACGTGATCCATCATCACCCTGATTGTCCTGACAGCCCCTCTGTGAGCCTGCTCCAGGTTGAACTCATCTTTCTTTCATGTGAATAGCACACAGTACTCTCACCGTGCTTTGTCAGTGCTTCAAAACATGTTGTTAATGCTTTCTTCCCCTGCTACAAATACCTCACCCACTATCCTCTTGGCATGCGTTTGTCTCATTAACAGCAGCATCATACTGGTAGCTTGATCCTAGATAGGACAGGTCCTAGGATCCTAGATCCACCACAGGCCATGGATCTCAGATCCTAGTCCTAGATGACTTCATACAGCTGTATTTATTTTTTTCTGGTTTTCAGCTGATGAGTTCCCAGCTCATGGACTAAACCCAGCCGCTTATCCCCTGAAAGTGTGGCCTTGCGCTTCACACGATTACATTTCATGCTGTAGCTATTACACCAACTCAGAAGAAAGCCTGACCCTTCTTGGACGATGTTCTGATGCTCTTCTGCAATCAGCGACTCCTACCTCTGTGTCACCTGTAAATTCCTAAGCGTGCTCCTGCTTATTTGTGACAATGACAGGAAGACATTCAACACGTTCCGCTGCCTTTGAGGAACTTAATTAGCAGCCTCCCTTCAACCCATTGCTCCCATTTCAAGGCTAATATTGCCATCTCCTCTTTACTCAATTCTCTACGTATTTAAGATTTCTTCTATAAATCTCCCCCTTCTCTTACCATACGGATACACATTTAAATTCTCTCTCAAAATTCAGATGGATCACACCTATTGCTTTTCTTCAGCAACAGAACCGAAGAGGACAAAACAGCTACCCTTGGCACAAAATATTTATTAATATCTCTTTTTTTAATCCCGTTTCCCATTTGCTTCCCTGACTTTGTCATCTTGGTCAAAATTTGCTCTAAAGCACTCTAGAGGTTGGCCTAACAGACTGTTATTTGCTCAAATCCATTTCCCCTGGCTCTCTCTCATAATATGAAGTATAAATTCTCTAATTCGCATTCTCACGCCCCGTCGTTCAACATGTTCATTAGAAACTCCGCAATCTCCTAGAACGATATATATGTCTTTCCAGGGAGGAGCAGAAATGTTTTTAGAAGTAAAATTTGATGAGATTTGTCTCTGGAAAAGAAATGCTGGGTATTATGCTTCTCTAACTTGTCCCTGAAACCACATTGCTGTTCTTTACATCACACAGTACTGTGGGGGTTTGGGCTTTTTTTTAATAGCTAATGGGGGAACCATGTGGTTCTTCTTTAAAAAGGCCTCCCAAATCAACCTTAAGATCAAATACCTCCCCGTAACTTAATTTAAAAGGTTAAAAAGGTCAAGATTCTCCTCACCATCAAAGTACTTGTCCAATTCTCAAGAAGAAATTTAATTTCCCTTGTCTGGAGCGAACGCGTATAACGCAAATGGCATTCAGAAACTCTGCTGCACTTTGGAATTAAACCCACTTTTTCCAGCTGCTGTTTTAAACATCATCAGGGTCTGGAAATGAAACAAAGCTTTGTCTCATTGACCTATCCCTGCATTAACATTAACTTCAACAAACAAGTTTAAGCCTTTTCAACCACCAACTGTGGAACTCTCCTGTATATTCTGCTGCGCACTAGCCCGCAACCTAATTAGCAGCGCTGCGAATATTCTAGTTATCTGCTAACGTTACGCACGAGGATGTGATTAGAGGTGTGTGTCTGTACATCTGGAAAGGAAAAAAAAAAAAGGCAGCTAATGTACAGCTCCAACCGGTATCTTTATTAACTCCTTGTCAGTGGCAGTAGCACACAGAGGGTTAGCGTGAGGTTAATGTATACCCCACACTGCGACCTTTCAGACTGAATTTAATTGCATCCCTACCAAGGATATAGAAAAATGGTAAGGTGCACGCTGATTGATTTTCTTCCTTGCAGACCACGAGAGCTCATTTCAACAAAACCTGGCCATTAAATTGATAGCACAACCAAAGAACAGTTCCAAACGACCTACACCCTAATATAATTTTTGAGACTGTTATATCAAAGGCTCTCCATCGTAAGCTGCAAAATCCCCACTTGCCTCTTCTGTAAAGCTTCTCTACTGCGTGCAGCATTATCCTTCAATTGCTAGCGTGCTTAAAATGTGCGTATAATGCTGTCAGAGCCTCACTGTCAGGCGTTAAAGAGCACTTTTAGGCATTCTGCCCCTGTAATCTTTGGAGACTTCAGCAACTACGAGTCGGGGGGGTGTGTGGGGGGAATCAAAGTAAAAAAAAAAAAGAACAAAAAAGCCAGGTCATCATGAACCTAAATGCAACGTAAGCTCATGGCAGACGTTTCTACTACACGTGCACAACGTAGTCGTGTTATACAAGAATTCTACTGTCTTTAGTCAAGCTGAGAGGGTGTCTGTGAAGATACCAGGGCATGGTGAACTACCTGAATTGGGAAGTTTTGCCAGAATGTTTTATACCCTGCGATTGTTGTACAAAATTTTATACGCCTCATTATAGAGAGTTTTATTCTAAGCTTTAGTTTCTTTGATGCTGACTTCGGAGTTTTTGCTATTTTTTTTGTTATTCTTTTAAACAAACATCTTGTGATATTCCCAGATATTCAATGGTACCACTATATTCTGCACTGCCTATAGGGAGCTTTCAGATATGTGTGTTTTTAAAGCAGTTTCCACTCGCAGGGGATGAAAGCAGCAGCCAGCCACGCTAGGGTTTCAGGTTTTTATAAGGAGGTGATGGCAGGCACATTGTGTGATTAATGTGTAGGGGTTTTAGCCATTGACACTCCCCATCACGGTCAGAACGACTCATCTACATTAAAGAACCAAAGAGCGCAGCGCACAGCTGAACCCTCACTTGGATCAGTTGCATTGAGAGGAACAGAAACTTGGATGAGCTCCAAATTATGGTAGACCTAACGTCTCATTTGCCAGCAAATCATCTGTATCAGAAATTACTTTAAATGACAAAACTAAAATTAAATTTGTCCCATGTTTAACATGTCCATTAAAAAGAAATCCTTCAATGCCAGTCACTGGGACTCAGATGCAGATAGTCACATCGACCATGTGGTTGGCCACGGACCACCCTCAGCAGCATCCCCGACTTAGACAATCTGCAAATGCGGTGAAGTCAAGGATGAGCTTACCCACTCAAAAATTAACCTTCACGGCTACCCTTGTTTCCACCAGCCTCTGCTGCACAAAGGTACCGGGAGTGCCACCAGAGGCCTCAGAAGACAAAACCCTGGGTAGACCGGGATAGTCTGACCTACCTGAGTTTTTGTCACTTTACCAAGAGACTCGATTTTGAAGTTCCCAGCAAGGCTGTACCCAAAGCAGTGCTGAAGCCTCCTGAACCCTTCCATCACCCCTAGCTTCCCTTGGATGACCCTCAAGATACAGAGCCCAGTGGCAGCAGCAGGCTGGGGAGGGGACACCTGAGCCTGGGTGGTTTCACGTGGCTTTGAGCAAGGCATCAGTGCTTTAACAAAGCAGCCTCCCGAGAGCCCATCGTGAACCTAAATTCTTAATTTCTCATTTAATTCATCAGAACCTCAGTGTGAACGACTCCACTAAGGCAAAGACAGAATTAGCCTCATCATAAATGCAGCAGCATATGTCTCGCTCAACATGAACTGCAAGAGAGATACCGAATGGAAACCAGATGATTTTTAAGTTCCTATTCTGTCTGCTGGCAAAGAAAATATCCTCAAAACCCTACAAATCTACATGTAAATTACCGTATGCAAAGATAAATACCAAAGGTATGCGAGATGCTAGATAAGTAGCAAAAAAGGCTTAGAAAATGTGGAAGAAATAAACACACCCATGAAACCTCCAAAGACCAACAAAAAAAATAATAATAAATAAATAAACAAGAGTTTATTTGTGTTCCCAGGAAAGCCCAAAACCAAACGTTAGCGTTTTCTTTCAGAGGCAACTTGCTTCATATTGAGAGCCAGTTTAAATAAACAAGCTGCCTTTTCTTCTTAGAATATTTGAGGGGTCTGCGATTTTTTTCTTTTTCTGCTTTAAGAAAATAAACATGAAAACCAACACAGGCAGAACTCCAGTAGTGCAGGAGAAATTCAAATCCCTCGTTATAATGATAAATTAGATCTTGGCCAGGCAGAAGTGCATATGAAATGCTGGCAGGGGGAGTGTCTGCCAGCCATCCTTCAGAAGCAACAATCACAGATATCCATCCACCTTTGTCATCTTGTTGACCTCCTTTCTCCACCTCTCCTGAATTTTATGGGACTTTTCATTTTTATTCCCGTACTTCTCTCTTAATCTTGCCTCAGCCTATCCCCTGCTAGATCCCAGGGCTCTTCTTCTGGGATCCCAAAAACCTCAGCTGAGGATTTGCCAGTATCAAACGTAAGAGGTTCAGGGGCTCCAGGCAACTTTAAGCTGCAGTAATTTTTTTCTCCTTAGTAAAGCCTGGAAGGAAAGTACTTTTCCTTCCTTGCTAGATAGTAAACATTCTTCTTCCACTGGGCAAACAGACGATCTTCTGTTATTTGTAAAGACACAAGAGTAATATTATTGTTTACTTTTATAAATGTCTTTGTGCTATCCCTAGTCTAGCTCAGGGAACTGAGCCAAAGGCACTGCAGCTAACATACGGTGAAGAGCAGCGAGAGCCTCAACACTGGAGAGCAGTACCCAGAGAAACCAGTGCCCAGGAAAATAGAGAAACTGAAGCCTGAGTCGGGGCTAAATGGATCTCAAGTAAAATGTACTGGATCTCAATGGATCCAGTAAAATGGATCTCAAGACAACAAATATCTTCCGTGAGCAATTTCATTTCGCTCAGACTCAGCAGAAACACGGTTTTCTGCCTCCAGGGAAGGGCACAACATGTACTCATTAATGACTGTTTATACAGATTAATTTCTCCCTCCCTTACTCGAGGTATTTCACGATCAAAGTATTGAAATCAACACTGCAAAGCAACATTATGTGAGCAGTCAAGTTAAGCGCACGCACGTTTGAAGGATCAGATCTTAACGAGGTTTTTTTGGTTGTTTGGGGTTTTTTTTTTTTTGGCACGAATACGACAAACACTTCAACACAAAATATAACTCTGCCCATGCAAAGCAAAGGGTTCCTCTCGTGTAATTAGCATCCACAAACACAAGTATTTGTTTATAGAAATCGAACTGATCGTTAAATGTTTATTAGATTATTTCATAAATAGACAAATTAATTCTGAAATAGCTGCTTTCTTAACCTTCATGACCAGTATGTAATCTGTTCACCTTTCCTTTCGCAGATTTCTTTGAAATGAGCCCTGCAAATTTGACACAACTTCCTTAAAACCACCAGACTGTTGGTCAAATCTTTGCAGTTTTTGCGTGAAGCTTGGCACATCTTAAAGAAAACCAGTGTGTTGCCATTCCAGTCAAGAAGGCTGGAGACAAACCCCCCTCTTGGTCATCACAACCTCAACCGCTTGATGAGTATCAGGATACACCTTAGAGGATGTAAAACCTGTGAACTCAAGAGGGTTTCACTCAAAATGAACACACATCCAGTGCTCACTGAGGTTGGCTTAAATTACCAAAGGCAGCTCTAAATTTATCAAATCCCATTTGAAACTGAAGGCAACTGAAATGTTTTGTAGTACTACGTCACTTCCTCAGAAAGCTGATCTTAGAAACATTTCCCAGATGTGGGTTAAGATTTCCAGATTAAAAGAGAGCAGGAGAAAATGGGAAAGATCTCTGTTTTGCACCAAAAGCTGCTGACTGTCTGCACTAAACAGCATTTGTCCAGGATGTGTCAGATATGAGACCCGAAGCTGGGTTCTCCAGGGTAGGGCCTGGTCAAAACACACTTGGCTGCTCTGGGATTAATTTTTCTCCCTATTGTTTCATTAATGTTTCCAAACAGCCCAGTTTTGCTACTGTATTAAATAAATTAAAAAAATTCAACTTTCAAATCTGCCATTTTGCACCACAATGGATTTGGGGTTTTGACCGGTCGCAGAAACAAGCAACCAGGCTTTTAGTGCATCTCCTGAACTACCAAAGCACAACAGAAGCCTAAATGGGAACTTTTCATGAGATGCTTAGGTCAGCTTTTATATTGCATCTCCTTCAAAGTCCTATTAGCATCTGCCATCTCTCGGAATACTTTTCTCTTTTTCTGTGCATTTTCCACATTCAGAACCATTTTGACCTTACTTAAAGCATCGATAAGCTACAGGAAGAACGAGATGACTGACGTGGCAAAACCAAAGCTAACCCAAAAGGCCTCTAGTATAATGTTGTCAGAAGCAGACAATAACTACACAAACATCGTGGAAATAATAAAGGCAATAAATTGAAGCTATGTGAATATTTCTTTTTACTTTCAAGACACCTCCTGAAACTATGAGATCAATTTGTCTCACCACTTGCATCTTGTCAGAAACACTGCAACCAATACCCTCTTGCTAGCCTGGATTAATAGATTAACATTAATTGCAGCCATCCACATAAAAATACTCCTTACTATTCTTCTTCCATAGGACTTTTACTGAGGATGAAGTTCTGAACACACAGATACAGTAAAAATAAATCATTTTTTTACAGAAAAAAAAAAAACCAACCTTATCTTGCAGCAGATGTCATGAGGAGGACTGATTGCTTCCAATGGCTTTGATCTTGCTATTGTGCAGCAGCTCCAGACTGAAACAAGTGACCTCAGGGGAACTTGGAGGGAATAGGGATCAGTGAGCTCAGAAAGGGTCTCCTCACATCAGACGTGCTTTTTCATACTCTATTTACTTTCAGCCTGGTCTGTGTGAAAAATCAAATCTCTGCAGCTCTAGCTAATGGGATGGGAGTTATCAGATCCTCAAAGGTTCACGCTTCTCAGCTGCGGACGGGACAGTAGGGTACCTGCTGCCACCAAGACCCTGCTAATTCTGGTGGGGCAATGCTGAACTTCAGTTCCCTGAGGAACACCCAACAGCGAAATAACAGAAAGGCAAGTGGTTGATGTGGTGCTTCAGCTTCCAGGCAGGGATAAAACTAGGAGAAGAAAAAGCCTCAGCCACTCTGTTTTTTGTGGCATTTGCCATTTCTTTCAACAGCATGAACTAAGGCCCAGTAAGCGTCAGGTGATGAATGAGTTGCTTCTCCTGGCAAAGCACTGAGCTTAGATCATGGGATAGAAGCTAACAAGAGAAATAATTGGAAATGCAGCACATGTTGACATTTTCCAATAAGCACTGACCTTTCCAGTACCATTACATTTGGCTTTGCAGCACAACCCCAGTGTTTCAGCTCTACCTATCGCTAAGATCCTCATTATCTGAATCCTATCAAAATCTTTACACTTTTAGCGAGAGCAGAGAGAAAGACATTACTGAAAAAGGTCTGGCTGAAACATGTGTCAGTTCAGTGACACCAGAAAGACCCCCACTTTGCTGCTGGGGTTAACTGTTCATAGCACCCTAGTGTCACCTCACCAGGTAAGTACCGTGCAGAGACCGATGACTAACGTAAGGATGACTTCTGGTGACAGTGGCAGCAGTAGGTAGCTGAAGAGCACTAAATGTGGTATTCAAGGACAGAGTACAGAAAATGAACCTCGTCATCACCAGCACACCTGCAAACCAAAAACCATTTCATGATACGTGAGAAGAGTCCGTGATGATTTATCACGCAGAACACGCACGGCCCTATTCTCCTTGTTTAATTCACCTTACGAGGCGATGATCATTAGCTTTATTTCTGGCAAACCTAGAACTCTGCTTCCCTTCACTTCCCCTCCTCCATTTACATTTGTTTAATATGCAAAGGCAATGCATTTTATCGAAGAAATAAGGAAGATCTGCATTAAGTCATGTCTGCTTCAGAACCCAGTTGACTCCCCACCAGCTGGAATCTGTTATTCGATTAAAAATGCTGTCGTGCCAGCTGCCATGCAGCACGTTTCACTCCCCTGACTCCTGGTGGAATTAAATCCATACTAAAAATGTAGTCTAGCATGAATCAGCCTCTACTCCACATGAATACATACCTGGAAACTAAAAGCATTTGAAAAAGAACCCAGCCCTCCTAGACCTGGCCACATCAACCACTAATGCGCAAGGTGCTCAGTGCAGAACTTCTTCCAATTTCATCTATTATAAGGTAGTAAATTCATAAGGCAGCATCTTAATTACACACTCATGCTTGGTTTTAAGAGCGATCTCTCTCACCAAAACAACAAACCAAACTCCTCCTCCAGTGGAACAAAATACAGCGGCCGAGCTCAAAGCATTAACACCTTTTGCGTCTCACCGATACAGTGAAGTACTTACTAATTATTAAGGAATGTGCCCAGAGCAAAAAATAATTTGTAGTTAAGTCTGTATACTGCTAATACAGTTAGAATGAGAGACTACTGTGTCAGGCAAAAAGCCCATTTAAGTCAAGGGGGGGGGTTCTGCCTGATGCGTACTGCAGGAATATACACCAAGACTGGATGGCTGTAAGAACTGAAAATGTTGCTCAGCCTCTTGAGGAGCAAGAACATGAAGAGCTTTAAGGCAATCATTTGAAAAAGCATACTTAAAAGGACTCTGAATAGAAACACAGCAATGGTATATTGATAGGACTGATTCTTCCTATTTTCTTTCCCAGTTTTGTCAAAGCAACTTGCAGACCGCAGCTTTACCAGCTCTAAAGTCCATCGGTAGCTCTGAAGAAAGTTTATATTCCACGGGATGTTTGCAGCTTTCTTTGTTCAATGGATGGCCATCAAGTTAAGAAGTTAAAAGGTTTTCAAGGCTTCGGACCAGATGCAGCCTCTTAAAATACAGACATAAGAACATGCAAAGGTAAGGCTGAAAGCCCAAGTCCACATCCATTCCTGGTGGTGTCAAAGGCAGACAGTGCTCGATACTTCCTTCCTTTAGAAGAACTAGGTAAGTATTGCGTGGATATTCCACTAATTAAAGTGATTAACAATAGTCAATCTAAATTCCAAAGCAGCAGCTCAGTTATGGCACACAGAAAATAGCTGGGAGAGAATATAGCAGGTTTTAGTCATGGGACTGAACATCATAGAGGATCCAAGTCCCTACTGAGCCAAGCTGCTACGATTTGATGGTTGCTTAAAGTGAACGGATGGTCTGAGCGTGGCAGAGAGTAGCCCAGTGCCCACACCACAGCAAGTGCCATTGCAATGGGCAGCTTTGCTGATGCTATCTGCCTGGAGGCAAGTCCCTGTAGCTGGAGTCCCACAGGTACTGAACTCCTCTTCTGCTCTGAACACGGATGTCTGGGTTGGACTCTCTGGAGAAACAAATTACATTGCTGCATCTTGGAAATCTTCCTTTCAAATAAAATTTATTTCAGTTTGGAAAAGTTTGACCTAATAATTCTAATTTGTTGGCTTTACATTCTTTCTATTTCTGGATCCGCTCTGTGATCTCCTCAATAAGCAAGAAACGTATTATTTCATATATTTTCAGAGACCGAGCTTTCTATATTTTAACTTTTCACTCTGCAGCCTCTTTCACACCGATAAAAAGTGTTGTAGTGTGGTCCCATCTGTGTTTGTTCAGGCAGCAATTAGAAATGCATTACGCATGCACATACTGACAAACATCTCGCAAATATACAACCACAGATAAACAACATTTATGTACTTCTCCTGTTCACTAACATTTCTGACAGCGTATGCCAGCAACCTCAAACCACCAGCATCACACGAGTCAACATGTCATGGACACAGTCCTCTTTTTTATCTTGGAGACATTCTCCATGCCAAAGATGCCCAGTACCTGGACCTCCCACACTGCCTGCTTTACTGAAAGAGACCAACAGCCCATCTGAAGACATCACAAAGAGGATTTACACTGCTGGAAAGGAAGTTTAGTTTCTCCTTTGTACATGCTACTTGTCTCAAAAGCATCACAGACAGTGACAGGTAAAACCATCACGTTCCTCGATACCAAAGAAAAGCCTAGCACAGAGATTTAGCATGATTTCAGGAAGGGAACACCATCAAACCCTGTATAACAAAGAGCACAGCACCCAGATTTGCCACCAGAGACATTAAAAATACACCCAACAGCAATTACAATATTCCTGTCTCAAATGGTAGCTAAAACTTTCATAGGATCATAGATTGCCCTGGGTTGGGAGCGACTTCCAAAGGTCACCTAGTCCAACTCCCCTGCAGAGAACAGGGACATCCTCAACTAGACCAGGTTTCTCAGAGCCCCATCAAGCCTGATCTTGAATGGCTCCAGGGATGGGGGCTTCACCACCTCCTTGGGCAACCAGTTCCAGTGCTCCACCACCCTTAAAGAACTTCTTCATAACATCCAATATATTTATAATTTCAAGAGTACTGGTTCCCCCTCTTCTCTACTCTCGTGAGACCCCACCTAGAGCGAGTCCAGAGGAGAGCTACAAAGATGATCAGAGGGCTGGAGCACCTCCCCTACGAGGCCAGGCTTCGAGAGTTGGGTTTGTTCAGCCTGGACTGAACTGGCTCTGGGAAGACCTTATAGCAGCCTCCAGTACCTGAAGGGAGCGTCCAAGAAAGCTGGGGAGAGGCTGTTTACAAAGGCTTGTAGTGATGGGACAAGGGGTGATGGAATTAAACTGGAAGAGGGTAGATTTACATTGGATATAAGGAAGAAATCCTTCACTGTGAGGTGGTGAGGCACTGGAACAGGTTGCCCAGAGAGGCTGTGGATGCCTCAACCCTGGAAGTATTCAAGGCCATTTTGGATGAGGCTTTGAACAACCTCATCTAGCAGAAGGTGTCCAGGGGGGCTAGAACTAGATGATCTTTAAGGTCCCTTCCAACCCAAACCATACTATGATATGATTCTATGATACACTTGCAAATGGAAGCACTGGGAGATCTCCTATTAAATACCAAGGAAATCCCTTAAGAAACGAGGTACCTGTATTTCAGCTCAGACATTCAAAATTAATAGAAATGTTTCTAACAGAAATATCTTAATCACATTATTAAGGACATACACCTTCACTTTTCACCATGTGATTACAACGTTCATTTTCCTCATGTGGCGCTATGAAAAAGCCTGTGAAAGTTGTGGAGCACGGAGCCATCACAGTTATTTCCTCTCGCTCGTGTTACAGTAGCACCTAGGAGTCCCAGGCCAGGATACAGGCACGCTGGAGACTGTGCTCAGAGAGAACAGAAAAGCTGGTTCTTGCTTCAGAGAGTCACATTTAAACATTAAAAAGCAGTCCAGTAAGTGGATACGGATGGTTGACAAGGAAGTAGGGGGAAACAGAGACAGAATTAGTCAACACAAGAGGCACTAACACATCACTAACCTACTTCTGGGTTTTGTTGGGTTTTTTTGTTTGGTTGGTTTTTTTTCCCAGTGATTATGGCAGAGGAGATTTTAAGAAGGGATTTAAAAGGAGGAAATGAGGTTAAGTGCATTGATGTCTGCCCACAGCTCATCCTTAACTTTGGCAATAGCAACGAATAAAGCCCACAGATGCTGGTTTGAATACACAGCGGGTCAGTGATGAAACTGATATTGCAGATGAACTGGAGCCATGGGTGAATGGATGGGCCAGTAGGGCTTTGGATATGACATCAAGCTGCTTCTAACTACCATTATTCTGTGCGAGAGAGAGATGAATAATGCAGAAATGCTCGCAAGAACACAGATTTCTTTCTACATCGAGTCTGAAGAAGGTAAAAGCTGTGTGTGGATCATGCTTGACTGAGGGGTGGCATTGCTTCACGACCCAGGCATCCTCAGGGCTGGCTCCTGAACACCTTTCAGTCCACAGCCACCTCTGGAGGAAGAAGGTGCCTTACAAAACATCCTTCACAGGTGACTTTTAAACCCAGAACATCATTAGTGAAGGTTGTTGTCATTTTTTAATGACTCCTAAAATATCTATATGCAACAGTTGGAAACTTCTGTGTTCCACAACTAATCTGACCTTTTATAAATTGATATTATGCAAGAAAATATTTCAGATAATATTTTTTCCTGTCTCCTCCTTAGCTCAACCATTTCACGCAGTTCTGAGAGCGGAGGCACCTGGGGTCCATTTGAGCTCAGTAACAAACCTTGGTCTTAAAAGACATTTGCCTTTCTGTAAATGACAGTCAACAGCAGTGCTGCCTTTTATCCAACTGACCTGTGAGATGGACCAGGATCTGCCAATCTCTTACTGAGCCTCTGAAGGTATCTCTTTGGTGAGTCAAAGTGTTTCCCCAAAGACATGTTGACATTAAGGGAAATATTGTTTAGGGGGGAAAAAAAAAAAAATAAAAAAAGGTAAATATAGAAAAAAGCAAAAGACATCTTCTTATACATGACCTTTTTAAAGGTGGTTACCAAATCAACCACTTCTCACCGACCGTATGAGAAGAAAGCAATTTTAGGAACACAAAAACATCACAAAATTAAGGAAACTCTTTCTGCTTTTTGTACTGTATTCAGAGAAACTTTAAACTGCATTTTTAACAGGCATTTCATTGTTATCTTTCATTGTTTTTTGCTTAGTGCACTTCACTACGTCCTTTAAAAGCTAGGAAGAGTCAACACCCAAAGGAAATCAGCAGGTAACATACCGGCTTGTTAATGCTTCGCTGTCCTAAAGAACTGTAGGCTGGAAGAGCACTCTGAGTCCCAGCATTCTGATAACAACCTCACTCTGTCCCATCCAGCCCGGTCGGTCACCTGTAGCGAGCCATCCCATGGAGCAGTGCCTGTCCTAGAGAGAGCAGCACTGCTTTCCAGGCTCCACCGGCTAGAGGTGCCACTCCGCTGATTCCAATGGGGATGCTGCGCTCGCATGAGGACCCAGCTGCTCAGAAGTTACTCAATGTGCGTGTCTCAGTCTGAAGCTGAATTCTACCCCACAACTGGGTACCTACTCTCCCTCTGGACTACAGCAGCCTGGAAGGCTTTTATAAGATGCAACTCACAGTACAAAAAAACAAGCCTCTGAGATAAGTTAAATGGACCATGTCCTAAAAGGAGCTACTTCCTTCTCCTGACTGGAGGAAGACCTCGAGTGACCAGGTCTGCTGCAGACATCCTCTGTCTGCTTGTCCTGAAGAGCACTCCAGGCTGGTGAAGCAGAAAATATGTGTATTAATGTTTTAGTGCTTTATCTGGGGCTGGGTATTCTCCTGCTGTCAAAAGCAGAGAGTTATGTTCCCGCCACCAGCAATGACAGAACTATATTAAGAAAACAGAGTTCAGAGAGGCAGAGAGATGCAGCTGAGCCTCAGATGAATAAACCTTATTAATTGACCAGCAACCAGCTACCTAAATAGATTAAAAGAATTATTATTACAGCTCTAGTTTAACAGTTTGGAAAAGTGACATTTAAAGGCACTACTTAACATTCAGACATCCTTAACACCATGCAGTAAATTTGTTATTTAAATCCTACTTGTAAATACATGGCAACTCTTGCAAGTTAATGGCTGCTTTCAGAAGTATTGGCAAGAGCAACTCAAAACAGATCCTTTTTTAGAGAAATGAAGGCTTTTCCTGACTTCATGTTCTCGTCAGATAACAACCATAAAAAAAACGTAGTGCCCGTTACAAAGCCTAGTATGATAGCCTAGTGAAATGTCATTTTTTGGTACATTTTCTTCAGATGGAGTCAAATGAAATTAAGATTTTTTTCAACCCCACGAAAGATAAGTCATCTGAAAACACTGTAGTGCTTTCCCAAAGCCATCTTCCTACGTCAGAACACTAAATGTGAAAGTTCATACATTGATTTCCTAAGAGATACCAACGAGGTATCATATTTTCCCTTTCTTTTTAAAGGCCACTTTCTTGCGGGGGGGGCGGGGGAATAAAATGTGTGTGTGCTTCAGGCACTCTTACTTCTTCTGGATGGGTACAGCTTATGCTGTCCCAGTTGAGTGATCTAGAATTGCATTTATTATAATGTTTTGTGATTGAAGAGGATAAAGCTTTCCCTGGAGAAAACAACTATAGGGTGTTCTGCAGAGCAATATAAAGAATAGTGTTAACTTCTTAGCTTCGTGAGGCTGAGGTGTGCCCTGGTTTCACTGTAAATAATATCACCTTGTTATTAACCAGGAGAAAGGCAGTAAACTTTCATGCCTGTAGCCTATAAATGAATTCTTCTCTTACATTTCCCCTCCCCCCCCCTCAAAATATGCAAAGCAAATGTTGAAATTCCCAACCCGATATATCAAAGAACATCCAGGTTCAAAGTCAAGTACTGGAAAGTCAAGAAATGCCAGAACATCTTTCATTCAGCTCCTTTGTGTTTATACATTAAGAAGAAATACTTAATTGCGTGATGACGTGCTACTTCTTTGACTGCATTACCCGTGTTTTAAATATCAGGAAACAAATTCCATAGTGGCTTGATTTGACAAGACATTCAGATGTCTATCTCATTTCAAAAATAATCCCTCCATAATTAAAGCTACTTTCCCCGCTGAGAGAAGTAAAAGATCAGATAAAATATTTTTCCTCAGATTACTTTTGAGTTTGCTGGTTTGTTGTTCGGTTGGTTGGGGTTTTTTTCCAGTAGATAAAATATTTTTGGAAATAAAATACACTTTCCAGCAGCAAATACTGCTCGATAGTATGCCCTGATGTAACTTTGAATGAACAAAACCAGAACAAATCTCCTTTTGCCTCCTTTTTTTCCCCAAACATTTCTATCACAATGACTAGCTTATCAAAATATTTCAACCCAACATTCTAAAAATACCAGCTATTTTTTATTTTAGTCTGCGGTGCAGACATCAGTCTAGCACTCAATTAGAGTAAGTGGTTATGAATCATGTACACTTGAGGAATTCCTGTCTGAGAAAAACATTTGGGGTTTAAATCTTTATCGATAAAAATATCTTACTTCCAACAGAAATTTGCATACAAATGTGCAAATTAGGACTAGAGCGGTGAGCTCGCTGTGTGGCTGAGAGGTGCCTGGCCTTGGCTAGTTGCCTTCTCTGCCTACTTCCACCTTGGCTTGGATAATTTGAATAAAGATGAATGAAAATTTAGGCCATAGTAACTATTTGTTATTTAAATTTCCTTTTTCCACGTGGAACGATTGCAAGAACCGTGCGCTCAGAATTAAAAGGCTGCTCTTTAGCATCGGCACATTGATTTCTTAGGGTCCTCGCGAAGCTTTTCACGCTGTTTCTGGACTACAGCTCTACACCCCTCTAATGCCTGTCAGACATCATTTCTGCTTTATGAATAAATAATATGATGCCCAGGGGAAATGTTGAGCTAAGACAAAAAAAAAAAAAAATCAATATGTGCCTAGCATGTGTTAGGCAGTTGTTCAGCTGAAGCCTGTCTCAAATATGTGATTTTAATAACAAAACAAACGCTTTTTATACCGAGCTTAAAGGAGGGTTATTAAGAAAGCACTACCACTATGTCACTGCGTCTCCCGTTTGAAGAAGAATAATGTTGTCCTCTTAAAATGTGAGTAGATATTGCAAAGTGCCTGGCAAATACTTATCTACCAATTTCAAATACATCGCAGAGAGGACGTCGCAAATGATTTTTTACTCTGTTGTTCTTGGACTAGTTTCGGTGCACGGCTGCACAGTAAAGCTGTTATTATAACAGACTTCTTTTTATCTTAGAAACACCTTCTTCCAAAAATCACCTTATTATTATTTTTGGCAGAGGGCCTGGGATCAAAGGTGAAAGCAAAGCAGGATGAATTAATCATTCATGCAGCTCTGTAATCGTTCCAGTCCCTCCTGCAATGTTAGCCCATTCTCCCAGCCAGTGCAGCTTGTCGGTGTGACACCACCACCACCGGGACAAACCCACCACAGCGATGCTGGAATCACTCCACTGCTACAGGACAGGCCTATGTACACCAACTGTAACTCCCATCACGGGCTGGTTCTTGAATTTCTCTATGTTGCATGCGAGAAGGGTGGGTTTTGTTAAGCAGAACCATCAGGAACCGCTGCCCACTTGTTTTCCTGCACCTTATTGAAGGTGGACCTGCACAGCTTGACTCCTGCAACTCCCACCTCTGTGTCCTCCAGCACCAGAAAAGTTTGGGCTGTGCTGGGTGACAAGACTCAGCCCCTGCCGACAGCACATCGCTTCCCTTCCCGGCTCACCAAGGGCCAAAGTCTCACAGATCTTGACCTCCTCGAAAATGCCACCTTCCCACCGTGTTCCTTGCAAACATCACGCTGGAATCTGGTGAGGAGGCGGCTGGGTTATTTGGGGACAGGGGCCAAGCTGACGGTGCTTGTCACTCACAACAGCCACAGGCACCCAGCTGGACTCAGCAGCACGGCCACACGCACAGCAAGGAAGGATCAAAACAAAGAGGTAAAGGCAAGATGTCCAGCTGCAGTCAGACCCACGGATGACCCGTGAGATCACCGACTCCAAGTCACCAACATCCAACCCGGGGACATGGATCTCAACGGGGGCTTTTACCACCCCCACCTCTTCTGCTACGCAGACGTTGAGTGCAGATCCTCCCCTCGGGAGCGTGCTGACAGGACAGCTCCTCCTGTTACATTCAGTGTAATGAAAAGCACAAACTTCATGTATTTATGGCCCTCTCAGATGGAGGAGCTGCAGCTGAGTGCCCTTGCCTGGGGGTGCTTACTCCAGCCCTCTGGAAGAGCAGTCTAAAGAGAGCAGAGTGAAAACCTGACATCTCGGGAAAGGAAACCTGCAGACGGGCAGAAGCTACCACTGACAGCAGCAGAGATAAGAGGTGTCTTGATGCCTCGCACTAGCCAACACGGTGGAGTCCATTAGCATCAACACAGATAGAAAATGCTTTCACCAACCCACAGAATCAATCACAGAATTTCTGAGGCTGGAATCGACCTCCAAGATCATCCAGTCCAGCCTATGACCCAAAGAAATTGAAGTGCTAAAGACAAAGAAAAGAGGCGTTCTAGGAAAATAAATAAGAAACCACCAAAAAAACCCATCCAACCAAATAATAATAATAAAAAAAAAACCTCAAAGAAATCAAACCTAAACCAAAAAAAAAAACCAAAACAGAAGAACCAAGCAACCAAACAAAAAAAACCAACCAAGAAAAAACCCAAACAACCAAAAACCAAACCACCAACACCCCACAGAAAAGCTCAGGCTTGTATGTTTTTTTTTATTCATGCTGGACGTAGACAAACCCCCACCGGTGGTGGACTGTTTGCATGTCCTTCTTAGTAGGGAATCAGGCAGGATGGAAACTGAAAGCAGAGCAGCTATTCCTGAACTATTTCCAACTGAGGCAAGCTGTAAACGTCGAGCACCAAACCACACGTCCCGTGCGCTGAAGAGGCTCTGAGAGAAGTGCCTCCGTGTCTTCTTGATATCTTTCCACAGGCGGCACGGCCAAGCTCCTGACGGCGCTACCCCGGGTCTTGATGAGCACATTCAGATGCCACCAACCCCCCAGGTCCTACCAGCACCTGGCTCACCAGCTCATGCCCTTTCCTTCCATCTTGTGCCTCTGCCGTGCCAGACAACCCAGAGTAGAGAAGACGGCAGACCACGGTGAAGCCCAGACATAACCAGACCTGTGTGTTCTGCACAAGATCTAGGTTTGAAGGGGAGGGCCTGCAAACACCTCTGCTACAGACACCTACCCAAGAAGAGCTCTGCTCTTCACCCCACAACACCTATCACAGGGAACTGCCATTCCTTCACTTGAACAAAACGATGGCACAACACCTACTTCTGCCAACCCTCGGGTGACACGACCACTTCACCTTGGACAATTCACCAACAAGTGCTGCACTCACACTTTCTTATGCTTTTTATGCTATTTAAGTGTCAGCTTCCTAAAACTGACACTCTTTGTAACCTCTCAACCTTGATGCGGCAGAGTCTTACCAAGGTCAGGGGAGGAAGCCCTCAGTGAAATGTCCAGACCCTTGTGCTCGTGCAGCATCTGGAGATGTTCCACACTGAGAGAACCTCAGTGGCCTGAAAGAAGTCCTCAGTCCACCCACCTCCTTTATCACTGACCACATGTGCCTTCCCCACCTCCATCTGAAGGTACGTCCTTCAGCTTCTCTGAAACCACAGCTGTAAGGTGATCCATGGAGGGGTTGTCTGGATTTTTACACAGTCAAAAATTCCATGCTACCAGACTAAAGTTTGATACTATTTCTCCACCAACAAAACTGGTTGAAACAACCCTGTCATCAGCTTCCAGCTTCACTTGAGGCCAAACAACTGTTTCTGGGTTATATCATAAATGGGATCAGAGAAGTAATTCCAGATTTTTAAAAGACCCTAAACCCCCCACAAAACAATCTTTTTTTTCCATCTCTAAGTCCTCCAGGTTTTTTGAACCAGAAGATAAATTTGCTGAACCTACAGCTGTGCTCAGATGGCACCATGTGGCTGTCTCATGCTTACATGACATGATAAACTCTTCCGATTTTCCAGTTTCCTGTGCAAAGAGTTCAGGTTACTCAGGTCCTTCAGACACGCGGCAGAGTCATCAACACATTTTTATTGCAGACAGTTTCCAAAATGATAAGCTGTTCAACAGAGAGAAAACCTCCTCACCTTTCAGAGGCGTTTCATTTCCAGATCTGCGTATCTTTCACAAAGCATGAGAGTTCAGAACTAAAACACTTCATCTTGGACAGATTTAAAGACAATTATCATGATCCTCTAGCTCCACAAGGATTCTCTAGATCCACAAGGTAAGACTCCAGAAGCACGTGTGATATTAAATTGATTTTACACTAAGTCTGTCTTTAAGGTGGCTGGTCAAGCTCGTTGATTTCTACATTCATTTTAAAGACAAATACTATCAAGAAGCAATGTTTTCACCAGTCATATGTCAGCTATATTTATGTACTTCTGATGGGCTCAAGATTTGGGATCAAAGCATTTCTATCCCATATACAGATAACAAAAAGAGACTCAGAGTATATTCACACAAACTTATCCAACTCATTGCTGCAGCTTAGGAGGTACCCGGTCAGACAAGCTGTCATAACCAAATTTGTGACCAGGGCTGTGCTCACAGCTTCTGCTAAAGTGAAGGTAAACCAGTGACCTTGTCTGAGCAAACCAACCTTCCTGTGTGGCCTGCCCTGGGTGACCCTGCTCTGTCAGGAGGGTTGGACTCAATCATCTCCAGAGGTCCCTTCCAACCCCTGCCATTCCATCACCATTCTATGACCATTCCATGTTATTTAGTTACTGTCCATAGCAATGAAGACATCACTTGCTATGCTTTCCAAACAGGCTTGGAAACAAGACCTGCAGCATCCACGGCCATCAAACAGCAGAACCACCTTTTCAGAACTCAGCAATTTAGCAATTTCCAATGAGGCAGTCATCTCTCTGCTTGACCAAAACAGATCCACTACCCAAAAACTTCCATCATCTAAGGCAGGACAGTCTGTGCTGGTGCAGCACCCAGAAAACTGGCATGCTGAGGGCAAGAGGAAAGGCCCTCTCAATAACCATATACAAACCCATGTCCAGCTGATTTTACCTTTCAGCTGGGTACTGGTGCTGCTCCTTTCTAAGACACGAAAACAACAACTGCATTTTCAAAACGACCACGTCTTTTGTTTCAAACGTGCCGACATCTCCAACAGCTGATGGTGAAGCCGTAAGCAACAGCTTCATGGAAAAGCTCCTTGTGACTTTGCTGCTACCCAGTTTAATTGCTTAGCACTGACACCCTCATAAATCACAGAGGACTTCACAAAACTGAGCCAATGAGTCTCTGTAGAGCTTGATGGCCTGAAGTTCAAGTGACACACAGTTATCAACAACTGTTTCAGCCTAGGAAAAGAATAAATAAATAAAAAATAATTCATTTAATTCAATTATGCCACACTATGTGTATGTAACAGACCAGGAGAATATAACATTAGCTCCCGTTTCTTCAAATTTAATGTCACATCCAGAGAAAAATACTTTGGAAAATGGTTTCCTTCCTGTATTTAAATTACCCGAGAAGAACTAAGACAGTTTTTAAATGCCTTTTTATTGTTTCGGTCTGTTTATTGACTTTCAAAGATCTGGTAAAGAAGTTGGGCTGGGAATTAGCTCCCTTTTAGTCTCTCACCTAGGTAATGTTGGCAATGGTAGGGATTTCATAAACCAGAATTAAAGGCTCCTATACGTAAAGTTAGGGTAGCTTATACCCATGCAGTGACAGCATCTTCCCAGAGATTTCTGCAACTGCTCGGCTTTTATGAGCAGAAACTCATTGTTCCTTAGTAATTAATTGTATTGACTTGGTATAGAAGGATGGAGCATCCAAGGGAGTAATGAGAGATTTACTAGGAACAAAGACAGGTAAAGAGGTTGCCAACTTTCCATTAGCACCAGCCTTGCCACACGTACTTTTAGATAAGAGAGAACGGAGCTGCCGTGTGGTCACAATCCATCCTGCACTGCCTACAGAATAAAAAGTGTTGAACTTCTCAGAGTGATTTTCTTTCCGTGGCCTCAGTGGAAAATAAAACTCAGCTTGGTTTGTAAATTGACTTAGCTGGAAGAAAGTACCCTCCTTTCCCTGGATATTTATTTCAGGCTTAAAAGGTTAACTGTTAACTTTCCAGGGAACTGGCGTGCTGTAGTACTGTAAGACTAGTTTAAACCCAAGCTGGAGTGTATCTACAGCAAAGTGGTTGCAAGAACTTATCTAAAGGGCTTTCCAAACGCATTTAGTTAAAAATATTACCCAACTTTTCAAAGCTATTAGGCTGTACAGTGCTAACCAGTAAGACCAGGAAATCTAATTACCCAAGTAAGCAGAAATAGATATAAAGCAAACGATTTCTATTTCTGAAGGAATACGCCATTTCTTCTACACCATTCATTTTCAGAAGAGACTCAAGTCTCCAAAGCACCTTAAGAAATCAGGGGTACTGTCAGGCTGTCTGCTTGTTCAGACCACAGGAGGACCCACTGATTCAGTTACTTGGTACAAGCAGTTATTACAACTCAATTCTTTTGTTTTGCGCAAAGAAATATTTAATAGGTTTTTTTAAACATTGACCAGTTGCTTTGCTTGTTCAGCCCTCTCCCCACCCCACCCCCTCCCCTTACTGGTGAAGTCTACTAAAAATAAAGCGGTGCAAGCTCCTGGAGAACTGTTGCTTAGTTACATTCTCAATTATCACAATGCTGGCCTTACTCATTCAGTGTCAAGGTCAAAGCAATTGTTTCTTTACTTTAATGATGAAGTATCCTGTTTATAAGAATCTTATCTGTTTCCTACTTGGTAAAATATTGCACATTTCAGTCAATCATTGCTGGCTTGTTCTCCGGAGAGACAAAGTGTGAGAACACAGCCAGTAGTGTTCATTTTTGCCCTTAATGGAGAGGGGTTTTTTATTTCCCTCAACTCCACCCAGAACACCAAGTGCCTCACGCGGACACACAGGCAACCAATTGTCCCAGCATTTGTTTCCTTCTTTGCTGTAGCCAAGCATGGCAGAAAGGCAGCAGTTGTATACTTATTCTTCCCCTGACCCAATGATAAGCATAAGTAAAGCAGGAGTTTTTAACTGGCATGCACCTCGAAGTCAGCGTTGTGGGCAAACCAAAGCAGAGGAGGAATTTCAGCTTTAAACACGCAAAGTTTTCGGTTCCTTTTTGCCTCTGAGGGCAGATGTTTGACTGTAAAGACTGGGATTCTCCCCGGGCTAGTCTGAGCTGCTGAATATTTCATAGCCCCTGAGAAATGGAGCTGTAATCAACTTGCAAATAATGAAATGGACAGTGATAATGGAGCAGAGGTAAAGCGCGCCGTTAGAAAGCGGTAGTGCTCTGGCTGCTACTGCAGTCTTGCTGTAACAATTTATCAGGTTATTTGATAAAGTAATAATGCTATTAGCTCTGAAGTCAAAATGAATGTTATTAAAAAAAAAAAAATCAGAAAGTGTCTCAGGTGGCCAATGTGAATAGCAAAGAGAAGAAAAAATAATCAGAAAGAGTGCCAGAGGAATCACATTCAAGACCAATACTCCATTAAGTGTATTAATCACATGCCAATTACACCCAGCCATGCTAGGGTATTAATAAAAGTTTACTTAAGGCAGGAAAAGTTTTCTAAATCTTAAAAATAAATAAATAAAAAAGAAAAACTATTTAAGAAGCAGAAAACACATTCATTTTAATCAAAGCTCGTAGAGTAACTCAGCTTCTGTCCTATGTTCTTTGTAGCAGGACCTTGAGGTTTGACATTTGGAACCTCAGATGCTTCCAGTGTCCCCTCAGTATTGTTTAGTGCTGATGAGCACTGAAAGATAATGAAAGACCAACAGTGAGATTACTATAATGGCATTTCCTGAAGATACGACACGGCTCTGATTCAGAATTTCATGTGGAAAAACAGGATTGAGCAAGAGATGAAATGAACCAGGCAGTGATCGGGCAGATAGCAAGGTGCCTGGGCATTACCCAGAGAAGCGCCACAGAAAATAATTCTTCACCTCCCTTCGGAAATGCCCCTGCCCTCCAAGTCCCCCTGGTCTTGATCTGCCCCGGGTTTCTGAGGAACAAAGGACCAACTGCTTGTACAAACCTAAGTCAATGTCACAGATGAGGCTACAGTCGTTAGGCTGTAAAAAGGGGCAAGTGCATATGCAATGACCCATCTCAACGGGCAGTCAGACACCCTACACGAGTAACCCCCCCCACCAAAGATGACCCCTACACATCTTTATGAATTCGGATGGAGTGTGACACAGATCGCTGACTCTCTACCCTGATCTGCGCTGCTGAGCGTGGCTAAGTTGGGAAAGGCACAGACCACACGTAGGAAAGGGCTCCCTCAAATCACTCTCTCCTAACCTCCTCCAGAGCAGGGGGAGTGGTGACTCAGGCAAATGTGACCTCACAGGCCTGGCTTTTGTTAGCCTCATAGCCTGCTGTGTATCGTTAACAGAGGTGAACTCCACTGCACAGACAGTGACTGGACTGCAAACTATTAGAACAGTTCAACTGGAAGGGACCTACAACGACCATCTAGTCCAACTGCCCGGCCAGTTCAGGGCTGACCAAGTTAAAGCATGCTATTAAGGGCATTGTCCTAATGCCTCTTAAACACTGGCAAGCTTGCGGCATCAACCAACTGTCTGAGAAGGCGGTTTAAGAGTTTGATCAATGTCTCTGTAAAGAAATGCTTCCTAATGTCAAATCTGAACCTCCCTGGCACCACTTTGAACCATCCCCATGCGCCTATTACTGGATACCAGGGAGAAGAGCTCAGCAACTCCCTCTCCACTTCTCCTCAGAAGCTGTAGAGAGCAACGAGGTTGCCCCTCAGCCTCCTTTTCTCCAAACTAGACAAGCCCCAAGTCCTTAGCCGCTCCTCACAGGACACTCCTTCCAGCCCTTTCACCAGCAAACATCTGTATTTCAAATGACTGTATGATGTGCAACTGTGGGGAAAAGCAGATGAGAAGCAAGCAGAGGCTGAAGAGTAAACATAGTGCTCCAGTCTGGCCTGCTGGAAACTCAGGAATCCCCTCAAAGTGCCGTGTGGCAGGTGGACCTTCCTCCTATGGACCAAAACATGCTCCGGCGTAGAAAAGGGTAAAGAGTGTCTTTGCCAGCACATGTTTCCCCATGCAGCAGAAGGAACCCTCCCAAACCACAGCTCCTATGGTTGCACAGTCCTTTCTCATCCTTCCTCCAAGCAAGGAGGACACTGAGAGCTGCCTGCTGACAGATACACAGAGGTAAGGGCAGGCAATTCACGGAAGGCTGATGTTAGCTCCGTGAGTTAACTCCTGACACTCACAAGAATAAGCTGAATCTTATTCCTAGAAATTAAAGGAAGGTCTGGATGCAGGACTGCTGTGAGGTTCACGTGAGGCACTGCATGTTGCAATGAGAAGTCCCAAGAGAAACGTTGAGGTTGCTCAATGGGGTACTGCAAGCACAAAGCCAACGGCAGTGGGAAATAAACATTGCTACACTCTTTTGAGAAAGAAGCTCTACATTCAGGAAAGGCTTCAATTAACGTCAGCCTAATCATTTGCTAACGTGTTTCACAAATTAGTTGACAGAAACTCCAAGGATCCAAGCAGTTTGGAAAAGAAATATTCATTAAGTTGATAAATGGTCCCTTTGTACTTGCTACGTTCTCTACACGGATACTCTCTACTCTCCTTTCTCTCCTCACCAGCGACAGATACAGAAGGTGGATAGAATTCATACTGCCAAAGAAAATCTGGTGTACACATGTTCAGTTCAGCGGGGGGAAATGAGCTCTCTACCATCTCAGAAACATCACCTGTCACTGAAAGAAAGTGGTGTCTCATGGTGATATTGCACTGGAGTAATTCCCACGCTTTGATAAGCAAAGGACTCCTCCTAGTGCTATCTTCCATCTGCTGGATATCACACAGATAGTCCTTCCGGCCAGATAGAGTCACCAAAAATTCTCTTCATCTTATCAGGAAGCTCAGATGAAACCGAGATGAACTCATTCACATTTTCCTGCTCTCCCCCCTGCGTATCTGACAAACTCAGATTTAGACTTTAAATGTCACAAGAAAATCTCATGCGGCTCATTTTTCCCTTCACTTTTTTTTTTCCCCCAGCATGAAAGAATCATTCTTATTAACTCACTGGGGATCGTGTCCTCTTTTTACTATGTGGGAAACAGTACAAATCAGACAGACCTTGTGCAAACAAATGTTTGCACAACTGCTCTCCGAGTTCATCCGTTAAAAATCCCCAAATCTATTTCAACAGTTGTGAATTTTCTGCAGTAGCACCAATCCTCTTTAGGACATCAGCATCCCAGTCTGACCCGTCTATAAAATAGAAGGAAGATGGTGATACAGGCTCCTGTAATTTGTAAGGTGCCTTTTAGTTTTTTATGTACATAGAACTAGTAGCAAAGATGATTGGGGAAGAAAGAGAGATTTTTATACACACACATATGCAGTCCTACCGTCAAGGGACTCCCAAATTATGCCCAACTCCAAAATGGGGCTCTCACTCCCCAGCTTATTGCAGCTGTTTGGCACTTCCCCCTCTCCAGAGGCACTTTTCAACTCTTCAAAACTGCAGCCTCTTGCTAAACATCTTTTGGGGTATCTCCATTAAAACGATGCACAGGTTCTTGAAAATAAAAGCCAAAGAAAAGTACTTTTCACTACCCAAGTTAAAAAGTCTTGGCAGTGTTTTAATTTGAGAAGCTCTAGGATCTCTGCTCTTTGAAGCAAGGACTTGACATGACCTAAGAAAAAGCTTTGTGTCTGAGAGATGCTTTTTACTGCCTTCTGAAATGGGAAAGGCGTAATCCTGTGAAAACAGGAGCAAGAGTAAGGGAACGGGAGAAAAGTAAGGAAAAAAAGGGGAAAATTGGGACTGAGAGATAGGTGGAGAAGATGATGAATGAGCATAGGCAAGGAAATCTGGCTAGGGAGTCAGGGAGAAACGCAGGGTGAAGGAGGGCAAGAGAATAGTGAGGAAGGAGGGTGAGCGAGTCAGCGAGTCTAAGCAAAAAGCTAAGGAGAAAAAAAAATGAGTGAAAAAGAAGAGTGAGATCAGGAACCATTTGGAGGAGAACAGGGTGAGCTCAGACCCATCCACCATGCAGCTGGTACAAAGGGAGACCTGCACTGGCTTGGCAGAGACAGTTGGGAGTTACCTGGGAGGCTGGCAACGAGGAGGAGTCGAGTGGAAGACAGGAAAGTCAAGTCCATTTGGGCAAAGAGAGAAAACGGACAGCTCGCTAAAATAGGAAGAGTGGCTGTGGAGGGAAACACGCTTAAGGGTTCTAAAAGCGGGGGAAAGAGGAAAGAATAAGGCTTAGGAAAAGACAAACAACACAGGAGAAGGCCCAGTCAAAAGGAGAAGGTGAGAAGAGACCATCGTTGGGCAGAACTACGCCAAAGAGTCTGTACCACTAAAGCATATTTCCCTCCAGACCCAGTCCCTGGAGGAGCGCAGGGATGTAGCCCCAGTAAAATACACACTTAAGGGAAGCTGGGCTAGAACATATCTTTTGCTTTACCTCATTTCTCAGCTCTGCTGGCACCACCAGCACAAAACAGGAGAGTAGTAACACGGACTGATGCTACAGGACAGTTCTTTCAAAATATGTGCCTGTTAAGGATGCGGTATCATTTCTTTTTTCTTTAACCTGTCTTCTTTAGACATGCCAATGGGTCGAGGGTCTGCCACAGGGAGTCCTTACTCCCTGTGGAAAACCAGACTGGCCTATCTCATCACCTCTTCCACCCAGAGTGGGCTGTGGGGAGTCACAGCTCTGTAGGGTGTTGACACGTCCCATCCTTGCATTGCCTCCAGCACAGGTACTGGTTGTAAATGACCCCCAACTTCTTCTGAACATGACAGGCATGATGCTGGCAGACTGCACAAGAGGCAAGCAAGATGGGTGGCCAGATCTTTTTGGTGCTTCTGGCTGCAAGAGGAAAAAAAACCACCCACCTAAGTGAACAAAGGTCTAAAACCTGCCAGAAATACTCAGGTGCTCTTGTCACTGCACCCCTCCCCAGGCTGCTGGAGGCTGGCAAGAGAAACAGGCATGTGTGGAGCTCCCTTTGAACCCCACAGCCAGGTGCTGTTCCTGCAGGAACGATGTTGTAGGGGAGGAAAAGAGACAAGAAAAGGAGGGACACCAACCTCAGCCTTACCCCGATGGGTCACACATACTGTATAGCCAGAACATACATCTCCTGGGTCCACTATGTGTGTCATTAACTTATTTCCATGGCAACTAGTGGGTCCACAACCACCCTCCCTTCATGCTGTATTCCCTTTGTGCATTTTAATCCGTGGAACTGGCACAGAGAGCCCAGGAAGAAAAAAAAAAAAAAATGACTGTGAGATTTATTTCCTTATTGAAAAAGCTGCCGAAGTGCTGCTGCTGCTGCTGCTGACTGCTGCTTGAGTTTCTAGATGCATGAGGGTAAAATACAGCCCTGAAAACCTTTCCCATGACCCAGTACAGAAGTAGTTTTTAAAGCAGCTCAGCAGTACGCTTAGAGATCTGTCAACAGCAGTCTCTTTACTACTGGAACAGAAAATGGGGGGTAGGAGGACAGGACTTCACTGCTGTCTGATGCAGTAGCTGCACTAAAGTCTAATTCCGTATCAAGGGAAGATCTGTGGTAGGGGGGGAGGTAAGAAAGGCAAGAGAATAAGCAGCAGTCATCCAAAACCATAAAAGCCAATTTGCTGGTATTTCAGCTACGCATGAACCGAGGGTTCTGAGCCCAAATCAATCACCCTTAAAGCCTCAGGCAATAGTTTTCTTAGTCCTCACCTGAACTAGAGAAGTCCAACTGTTACAGATGTTGAAACTTAGGATACACGAAGGTGTCCAGCAAGAGTTTACTACACGCACCTTGAAGTAAGTTCAGGAGAACTTGAGCCTCAACTCACAACACTGACCAGTCTAAAATACAGACTATTCACAGCGGTATCTAATTTATGACTTTTCAGAATGAATTATACTAAATAAGCTAATAAAAGCTATTCTCACTGCATTTCCCCATGTCCTGCAGAGCACTCTGCAACAACCTGTGATCTGCTTCACAGCTCTTGAGCCAAACAAGGAGATGAGGTTACTGTCTCCTGTCTCCAGAGACCTTTCTGTACCAATATCCCAGGAAATTCAGGCCACTCCTTGCCTTGGGGCTGCACCATTTGATCCTGAAACAAGGAAACTGATTTCCAAAGCTCTGGTAATTTTAGAAGTTTAGAATTTATATTAACTAGGGCTTGGATGATTTCCTGCAGATTTGGGAATATTTTTGCTATAGCTTCTACCACTTTCTGTCTTTTTTTTTTTTCCTTCTTTATCCAAAGGCTGACCTGCTACCTCAGACTGCTCTTTTGCCTACACAGCCCTAATGTACTGAAGACAAAAGGTCTCCATGCTCCTCTGTAGTGGCCTCCCATACTGACTACATTTTAGAAGCCAATTAATACTGGAAAGAACTCTCCATCACCGACGGATTCACGAGCTGCTAATTATTCCTTTAAAAGTGAGATGCAGCAAGATGAAACTAATAAAAATCGCTCATGGCACGACAGCCAAAGTGCTCTCTTCCCTGTTGGTCTAGACCCAACTGCAAGACACCGAGGGTATCAGATATATTTAAGAGCACTACCCAAATACAGTTCTCTTTACCTTCCTCCTAATGGCCTGCAGATGAAGCTGAAAAAGGTTGCATTTTAAAAGGAGCAAAACTGGACAGTAAGAACACCTCCGATCTGAAAATTATTCATGAGGCACCACTACAAAGTCGCCACGGCAAAGCAGTTCTTCTGCTATCGATAACCCAGCATTCCCAAGCCATCAACAGCGTACTGGGGTACTCCTAAAGCAAATTTAGCTTAAATCTTCTTTATTTTCTGTATTGAAAGACCGGGGACATACTCACGGATGTTTACGCAACAGCAAGAAGAGCACAGTATTGTAGGTTTTGTTACACTCCCAAAGCAGAATCTCTTTCAGAGGCTGCTAGCGTATAATTTCTGTCTCTCTCAAAGCTGGAAGGCAATCATTAGCACGTTGGAGCTGGCAAGTTCATATTATCTGGTAATTATAGAAAGATGGAGAAGCCTTCAAAAAAAAGAAAAAAAAAAAATACCTTCCAACTTCTGCATGTACTGCACAACCGATCAAAATACTATCACCGTTCCCTAAATTAGCAGATCCTTCCCACAAACCATTATTCAGAAGACATTCACGTTAGTATAAAAAGCATTAAATAATTATTAGAGGTTGTATCGACTATATTAGCATTAAATAATTATTAGAGGCCATATCGACTATATTATACCTTCCCTCACCACTTCAAAAATAGAAAGCTACGCAACGACAACCTGAATGCAGAAAACACGTTACTGACAGCGATGACAAGCTCGGCTACGTGGTATTTTGTTAGGCATTAGGAATCCAAGTGAACACTAGCATAGAGAAGAGACCGTGAATGAAGAGGTTCGGCCAAAACCAGCTATCAGGGATAGAAAAATATCAAACACTGGGGGCAAAGGGGTGCAGGAAAGGTCTGTGAGGTGCTTTGGTTGCTTTGTTCTCAGGCGCGGGCTTCACACACCCCGGCATCTCACAGAGCCCCAGCAAGACCCTCACGTCATAGCCTGAATGACACCAAGTGACACAGCAGGGCTCCTTATCTCGCTGGCATATGCAGCATTTAAATTCAGTCAGTCGTCTGGGCGGGCTGTCCCCTGGCTCAGGACTACCACTGATAACCCCGATGAGTCCTCGGGGAGCTCCCACCAGCCCAGCCCCAGCCTGAGCTGCAGCACTGCCCACCTCCACCCCAACCTTCTCCTGCTGGTTTTGGTTTTCTCTCAAAGAAGCCTTAGGACCGGGTAAGGCTACGAAGGCTTCAGCAGAAGCACGTCAAGGTACGCTCCCCGCTGACTCCCCAGCTACTGCAACAAACAAAATAGATTCCATTCCCAAGGCAGACACCTGCCCAGGTCTAGGGGATGGGTACATATGTTCTATCAAGATGCTGGAGCCGCAGCCTGATTGCATTTACATGAAGAAATCATCTTATGCAAATCTCTTCTCCACGAGCGAAGGCCGTAGCGGGAGGAGCAGCAGCGCCGTAGGGAGATTCACCATGCGTGGCAGATGGGCAATTTAAGGTAAATCACACACTGCAGTTCTACAAGACATGGAAACTGGGGAGAAAAAGTGTCTAGCTTCAAAGCCATAAATTATTTATAAATAATACAGCTTTCTCATGAAATACCCAAAAGGCCAAGCACCCATTTTTTCTATTCTTTTTTTTTTTCCTGCACTTACACAAATCAGAGAGATTAATATCTTATCAGGAATGAGGTAGATTGGGGGGAGGATGGACTTAGATGGAGAATTTAGTTATGAGCTTGCAGGCAGAATGGCAGGAACTGAAGGCAGGAGGACTGCTGTGCCCATCCACCTGGAAGCAAAGCAGCAGAAGTCAAAAAGAGGGAGCTGGAGTGGGATGAGGAGGAAAACTGTCTCCCCAGGAGCTCAAGCCTTCCCAGGACTGTCACCGAATCACAGAATGTTAGGGGTTGGAAAGATCGTCCAAAGATCATCGAGTCCAACCCCTCTGCCAGAGCAGGACCAAAACTAGGGCAGATCACTCAGAAATGTATCCAGACAGGTCTTGGAAGTCTCTAGAGAAGGAGACTCCACAACCTCTCTGGGCAGCCTGTTCCAGTGCTCTTCAACCCTTATGGTAAAGAAGCTCTTCCTCGTGTTGAGGTGGAACTTCGAGTGCTCGAGCTTGAATGCGTTACCCCTCATCCTACCCCAGGGCACAAATGCAAAGAGGTTGTCCTGGCCTTCTTGACCCCCACCCTTGAGATGTTTGTAAACATTCATAAGATCCCCTCTCAGGCTTCTCTTCTCCAGGCTAAACAGTCCCAGGGCTCTCAGCGTTTCCTCAGCAGAGAGATGTTCCAGCCCCTTCAGCATCCTCTTATCTCTCCATTGGACTCTCTGTCCCTCTTGAACTGGGGAGCCCAGAACTGAATGCAATACTCTAGGTGAGGTCTCACCAGGGCAGAGTAGAGGGGAAAGAGGACCTCCCTGGATCTGTCACTGCCAGCCTCTTCAAAACCACCACTTGCTTTCCACCAACAATTCCCGAGTTTAAGTGAAATCCAATGCTCAGATTCACAAATCACCGCTGCGGCACCCACGCGCGTGGTGTGTTTTCTGTCGGTGACAGCACTGGCTGTGCTCCAGATACTTGTGGTGACATCTCCCTATTCACAATTCTCCAGCTTTTCAGCACTTCTGTTGCGATACCTCAGCAGCCTGACGCTTGATTTCATCTTCATCGCCCAACGCTGCACACGTCCAAATTCCCCAGCAATGCCCAGTTCAGCTAGCTTCTCATCCTGCTGTCCTGCCTGGTGACCCCCCCTGCCCACCAGTGCTGTCCACCTTCTGAGAGATACATACAGCGTTCATCGTTTACTTTTATGTCACAGACTCTTTGTTCTTCAAAGTCCTTTCCAGATCTACGTGCTCAGTTTGGATTTGATTCAACACTGTCTGGCTGGGTTGGTTTTTTTGGTCAGAATCATCAGAAGCAGACACCCACATGCTCCAGGAGATCGCTGCAGTCTAACTCCAAACATTCGAGCACCCAGCAGACCCCTCTTCTGCTTGCTTGAATAAAGATGCAGATGCCTTACGTGACTTTTACAACATGTTTAAGCAGAGTCTCCTGACAAGGCTGAGGATATTCATTTTCCAACTCCTGCTTTCCTGCTGTTTTCAACCGATCTGTTGTTATTTGGGTGTGGGAAAGGTGTAATTCAGCATCTAAAAAGCCTTAAAAGTTACAAGATAGATAAGCACACACATAATTCAGACCTTTGCTAAAGCTCCTTGAAGTCTTGGCGTGCGTTTTCTTTATATTACAAATGGTAGGTTTGCCTAAATGCAACAGGAGAGTAATCCTTGAGTTCACTGCTCACATCACACGTGCAGAATAAGGTAATTAAAAGATACAACTGAAAATAAAACAACCCACCCTGGTTTATTTTCTTATTAGCTACAGATTTTAGCATCTCTGTCTCACATCAATAAGCTGCAATAAAAAGATGGAAATACCAGAATATTTCTTCTCAGTTTTAGAAGCATTGAAGTTTTCATATGAGCAAAACTAAAAATAAACATACCTCTTATATAACAAAGAGCAAATGTAGCACCAAGTGTCACTTCACCCGTGCAGTCACTTCTCTGCGCCAGAGCTGGATTGGGTTGGCATGGCAAGGTTTTGGTAGTAGAGGAGTCTACAGGGGTGGCTTCTGTGAGAAGCCACCAGAAGCTTCTCCCATATCTGACAGAGCCAATGCAGAAGGAGGGGGAGGTTCTCCTCCACCTCTACTCTGCCCTAGTGAGGCCACATCTGGAGTATTAAGTCCAATTCTGGGCTCCCCTGGAAACCAGGACATGGCCAGGCAGGTCCGTCAAGACCACCCCTGCAGGAGTTTGGGGGTCCCATCACTTGTTTCATAGACTGGGCTTCTCTTTCAGGCCAGCTAGGGGTGTTGATGTGCCTGTTGGGAACCAACTACACCACGCTGCTCGAGCCCGCTGTGCCCGAGCGCTGAATAAACAAGACACACGTAACTGCTGAGTTAGGTGTTTGGCTAGCTGCCTGCTTTGCCCAGTGAATAATTTAGCTAATTTCCTCATAATACTGACCTCCTGTTTTGGTGGGAAATCAAACCTCTGTTTCTGGGCTAGACTGCTCTCTCCAGTAGTTTCTCTAGGGCTGTTTTTAACCCAGCTTGTTGAGGAAGATGATAGCAGAAATCACCTGGAAACAGGATCCATCAGGAATCATTTTTGTTTTCACTACAGTCAATACAATTGACTGGAACGACAGTCGAAAAGATTTGACATTCTATCCACCAAAATATCCTGGCAAACCGAACTGTTGTACCACTGCATACCCAGTATAAAACCATTTCCCAATGCACTGGCAAGTTTCATGTCCTAAATTGCCAGGCGTATTTTTTTTTTCCCCCAAATTTGGCTACACCAGCAACACGAGAAGGTGCCTACGTATTTATGCATCCTATATGATGACCGAGGACACAGTTAAGAAAAGAGTTAAAACAAAAAGGAAAGAAAAATCACATTAGAAAACCAAACCAAACTGCATTAACTGACAATATTTGAAGTACAGATTCATTCCAGGTGGTCTATAGGTAACTGTTTACTCAGGTCCACATGTGTAATGTCACGTACTACTACTCCTCCCTTGAGTGATGAATTAATCCACACAGAAATGAAATGGAGGTCACTGTGCCAGCTACCAAATGACACATTAAAAAGGAGGAGGAAAAAAAGAAAAGGCAGAAAATGCTCTTTACAGTCTCCTTATACTTTCCACTTCACTACGAAGGCGAGGGATTTATTTCATTAATCCACGGCTGGCAGTGCTGGAGAGCTGCAGAGATGGCGAGAAATATCTAATTTTCAAATCCCCTCCAGCTAAATAAAGGTAAGAAAGACGAGCACTTTTGCCACCACTGAGCTGTTACTGCATTAGGCCAACATCATCTTCTGACCAGGCTAAATTACAGGGAGGCACGTTGTCACAAACGGCTTCCTCCTGTAACTAGGACAACCAGTTAATAAGATGGCCAAGAAAGCACCAAACCCCACCTCTTTACAGCAGGCTCGTCTGCAGTTTATTTTGCCTTCCCGATTAGAATGTTATATCCCTACACAGCATGAGGGGGAAGAACTGTACGAGGGACCTGTCCAAACATGAGCTTATTCAGACTGTTTAAGCATCGTCACAATTCACCATTCAGGGGAAAAAAGCAGTGGCCTTTCTTCCAAGAATAAGACAATATTTGACAGCACCTCAATACGTGGCATCCAGTTTGGCCTTTCTATATTGTCTTCTTTTTCCTTAGGCAAGCAAATCTATAAAGGCTCTCATCTAATGTGTTAGATTAATAAATGATGAAGCTACAAACAAGAGAGCCCCAACCTTCCGTGATGTGTGCTCAATTATTTTGCATTTTAACAAGAAGAAAATGAAATTAATTTCATCTCTGTAATTGCAAAACTAAATGACAGAACCTCACCCATTACAACAGATCAAAACAATACATTTACATTTATCACTGCAAAAAGTGTAATTTTTACTCCGAAGAGCTTTTTGTGATGCGGTAGCTTCCATCCCAGGAAAAGCACCTACCAAGCTACCAAGGACATCCACCCTCCACATCATCAGCAGCAAATCCTATAGCAATTTCTTCAGTAGTTTCTTCCTGCACCTCCCTTACGCTCCAGTCTCTTAAACCAATATGTGGGTAGAAGATAAGAGAGAGTGGTGTAGGCATTGGTGCTCCTCTGCACCCCTCACCCCCAAATCTGCACCCCTCTTCCACTGCTCTTCCCAACTCCTCCCATCGCACATCTGGCCTCCCCATTTAAATCTCCCCCCCACCCCCCCTGGGGGGACAATCCCCAGAAGAGGACTTTGGGTCATCTTTCTCTGGGTGATTCTTCCACTTTGAGATCACCTTGTTTGGACGGGAGTAACGCCTCAGTCCCTGCAGCTCCCCAGCTACGGTTTCTCTACAGCCCTGTGTGGCAGCACTAAGCCCTTTCCTACACCTCTGGAAATACCCTGCCCGAGGCAACCAGAGACCTTCCTTTGCCATTTTTTGTGGCCAAACCCCAGTGGGGGCTCACAGCCACGTGGCAATGAGCATATCCAGGTCTTTCTCTCCTTCAGTTGCTTCTCGACGACGAGTCTTTAATCCCTTTGGCTTCAGCCGCAAAACTCCCATTGATTGATAATGGATTTTCCACTGCCGTAGAATCAGGCACTTCGACTACACCACTAGGAATTAACAGAAGAGAGCTCTGTTAATCCTTTATAAGCAAGCTTAATCTTTTGGTTTATAGAAGAAGGGGCAAAGGCCCCCTTTTCTACAATATTGGGCAGAATGTGACTGTTATTTCAGGACATTTTTTCTCATTTTATTTGATTGAAATCAGTCTTTTTTTTTTTTTTTTTTCCTGGAAGACACAAATCCAGGCAGCACCACAGATGCACTCTTCTGCCAAGTAAAAAAGGAAGAGTTTGAGTGATGAATCCTGAAACTGAAAGCTGGGATCAGCATTCTGGGACTTAGAGTTACTCCCTACAAAGTGCTGTCATCTGGAAACAGCAGCCTGACAAAGCCCCTATAGCATTCACCTTTCAATTAAACAAGAGTAACATCTGAAACCTCACATTAAAATAGCTGTTAAGATTTGTTAGGGTTCTCTCTCAACGACGTGACTGGAACATTTCCTGTACATTAGCAATAGTTAGGGCTATTAAACTGCAAGCAGGTTTTTTAGCACCTTTAAAGGCCGTCGCAGAACTTGGCTAATAACTCTAAAGCAATCAAGTCATCGGAAAGATGAACTGATCTGACAAGAAGACACTTTTTCCATTAAAATGAGATTTTGTTAGCTCAACTCAGATACAGTTTATTAAGTCAGTGCTGGCAGAACGGCTCTTCTTTTTTGCAGGAAAGGAAATTCATCGCCACGCTTCCAGGTCCGGTAAGTAGGAGCTCAATCACGCCAACACGTCGTCCCACTGCAGTCAGTCTGAGCAAGGATACTGAACTGCAGCAAAATCTGGAAAGATCAAGCCCAAAGAGTAGAGTTGCAATTGGTACTGCACATCAAACAGCCCTTCATTTGATGCCTTATCCTGCAGTACACTAGATGCAAACATTTCATTGATTAATTCCTCATAAGCACTGCTTCTACGCTAGGATGAAATAAAGGGTTAGATACAGCAGCTAAGGAGCTGGAACGTCACGTACGTCTGTAGGACAATAAAATATTTATCTTTTGCCGTGCGTTTCATTGCCACTGTTCAGTTGGGTGGCCTTCTGAAAGGAGCAGCAGAGGCTGACGTACACCTTCATTAAAGCAGCACCTCCTTCTTCCCCCCGGCTTGCGAGAACAATGAGCGTGGGAGGGAAGGGGTGAGAGATCCACGGAGTAATGAAGAGGGTTTGTTTCAAAGGGGTTGTCAATTATTTATGAGTAAATCCCCAGATGAAGGCATCCGGAGCTGAACAGTTCTTAATACATTTCACTCCTGTACACGTGGCACAGCACAATCAGAGGCGAGCTCAGCTGGATGTCTGGCTACACAAGGTGTCCAAAAGTGAGAAGAAACTGGACTCGAGGAAATCACTGTTGTGGTTTTTGAAGTACAACAGTCTGCGAGACTTAAAGCTCTTTCTCAAAATTCCTCCAGCGCTCACAGAAACCATTCTTGATAGTCTTTCCCGCTCATCAAGAGCTCAGCAAAGAAAAAGCTCACACTGAAGAATTTCTGTAATTCTGCTGACAGAGTTGTCTAAACAATCTAATATTCAACCTCTTATAAGCATATTGCACAGCTCTGAATGGAATTTTATTCCACACAATGGAATGAAATCTTCCTATTAAGAAAAGATAAGACCAAGTTATGGTCTTTCTCTCCCAAACAAGGTTGATCCTTTTCAATAGAAAGCATTTGTCTTTAAAGTAAAATTGTTTTATAACTGTGCTTTTTAAAGAGAAGATCCAAAGGCTCTTTCTGTGATGGAAAATACACTACAAACATTATACATCGGTCTTTTTCATGAAGGAAGGACAGTGAAACCAAACGGTTGTATTTGCTAGTCACGCTTTCCCCAAGTCGCTAATCTATTTACAAACGCCGTCATTGAGAACAGTCACCTGCGAGTCTTGAAATGAAACCAAATCCACTGTGAACATCCAGGTGAGCAGAACTGTTCTTTGAGCTCCTCCTCCTCCCCACGGCTTCCAAAGTCACCACCACCGCTGCAGTCATGCTTCAATGACTGTGTCTACAGCAGCTGGCCTGCTGGCCTGGAGGCCACCTTGAACACCAAATTCAAGTACTCTGTGAACCCAGGAACCAGGCTGGGGCACTGCCAGAACGTGCCCAGCAGAGCTGGCAAGCCCTGAGGCATGCCAGTGTCTGGCCAAGCGGTGGCACACCAGGACGAAGCGGCCCCAGAGGTGGCTGCCACCCACCCCACCCTTGGAGGGATCTCTTGGTGCAGCCCAGGCTCAGCAACGGGGTGCAGAGCTGGGCTGTGGCCGAGGGGGAGAAGAGAGAAGCCAACACACCTTCCCCTGCTCCTCCAAGCCTCATCCACAAGCTGCCTTGCAAAGGGATGAGTTGAGGGAGAAGCTCATCAAATAAAGGTGTTTTAAACCACACGCGGAACAAGCACTTTCCACCTTTTTTGCGGAACAACCACAGGAGAAGAGCTGTGTCTCTGGCACACTCTGTCCCCTCCGGTTTAGGCTGGCACGCACTCTGGGAGCAAGCTCCATTCCCATCCTAGCCTGGCTAGATTAAACTGCTCCAGCACCAAAGGGAAAAGGAAAAATAAAAGCCACTTCCAAACCCATTTTAGGTTTGTTTGCATTACTTTGGAGGGTTTGTTATGTATTTGGATGAAAGGAGCCCATTAAGTACATCTATATTTACTTCATTACAGTGTGGCTCTTGAAGTCAGATGAAAAGATTCACTCTGGCCAAGTTTGTTTATTCATCAGCATCAGCTAAGATATGTTTTCAAAGGCTCATCCTCATTGCATTTACATGAAAGCACACAGATTTTTGGTGGTTTTTTCCAAGGGCTGTATCACATTCTGATAGCTGGAAAAGGACAAAAGGAACTTGTGAGAGAATTACAAAATCAAGGATCAGCACAGGAACATTTCCTACCGTTTCCAGGTATTTTTTGGGGGGGTTGAAACCCACGCCTCCCCACTTGGGAGTCATTCTTTCTCATGTCAACAGCCACAAGCTGGAGGTGGGTGATCAGTCAATCACCGTGCCCCTCACCTAGGTAACTGTGACCGGCTCACTGCTTACTCAGAGACACCAGAAGGCAAGAGTTAACCCCACCTCAAGCTCAAGAGTTTAAGCAGATGTAGTCTCCCAAGCTTTTAATATTTTTAAGCTATGCTTTGACAAGAACAACTAAATTTTTCTCACAGTGGTGTTAAGACGAGCTGTTCATAACCGCTGGCAAAGCATTATGTAGAAACACAGCCCACCACTGACCAATCCCAGCTGTACATCTTGCTCTCGATGACCTCTAGAGGTCCATTCCAACTCAGACATTTCCATGATTCTACAAGTCCTAGATATAGGTGACGGGACCCCAAACACGACTTGGTACTCGCACGCCTTTAATCTCAAAACTTTACCCCTGAGTTATGTAAATATTTAACTGCATTTATGGACAGCATCTTCCCTCGTAAGTTTACATTTTCCCACGGAAGACTTCCAGAGCAATTAACAATGCTGATCTTTATCCTTCACACTGACGATTCATTCATTCATCCCTTCTAAAACGAATACTCCTTCCACACGACCCAAGAGGGCTGTAACAAGGCAGTATTTATCTGCCCTAATAATCTACCGCCTCTGCTTTAATTAAAACTTGGTTGCATCACACCCACAAAGTGAAGGAATGCTTCCCATCACTCATCATGTTCATCTGACTTGCTGCACCATTGCAGGAGCAACCTTTGGAGGTCTCACCTCCCACCGCTCGACCTCCCCAGCCCAGGTAACTGCCAGCACAGCGTTATTAAAAATAAATAAATAAATAAATAAATGCTTCACCCCAGAAGAAAAGCAGCTTAGAGCTTTGAGTGAGTCACCGAGCACCCGCAGGTTGGTGTTTACCCTGGTTCATGAGCAGGGCAGCACTGCCAGCACGGCACACGGGGATTTCGGGAGGTGTGGGGCTGGGGAGAAAGCGAGATGGATGTGGCACACGTGCCCGTGAGAGACAAGCCCTAGCACAGCAATTCAGAGAGTGAGGGGTACCAGGATGGAGATGGAAGAACGTCAACCAAGGGCTGATGTCTCAACACCCTTCTCTAAATTTGCGGCCGAATCTTCAGGTTTCGGCTTCCTCAACTGCACAGCAAGATTTTACAGGGCCCCCATGAGCCCACACAAATGCACAGAGACTCCAACGTCCAGGGTTTATTACCAGTGCGACTAGAATCATAGAATTGTTCTGGCTGGAAGAGACCTGCAAGATCATCAAGTCCAACTGTTAACCCAGCACTGCCAGGGAATCACTACACCATGGCCCTCAGCACCACATCTCTATAGCTTTGAAACCCCTCCAGGGATGGCGACTCCACCACCGCCTTGGGCAGCCTGTTCCAGGGCCTTATAACGCTTTCTGTGCAGAACTTTTTCCTGATGCCCAATCCAAACCCCCATGACGCAACTTGAGGCCATTTCCTCTTGTCCTATTGCTTGTTACTTGGGAGGAGACACCAACACCCAGCTCACTACAACCTCTTTTCAGGTAGTTGTAGAGAGAGACAAGGTTTTCCCTGAGCTTCTTCTCCAGGCTAAAGAACCCCAGTTCCCTCAGCTGCTCCTCACAAGACTCATTCTCAAGACCCTTCACCAGCTTTGTTGCCCTTCTTCAGACAAGCTCCAGCACCTCAGTGTCCTTGTTGTCACGAGGGGCCCAAAACTGAACACAGTATTCACGGTGCGGCATCCCCAGTGTTGAGTGCACAGGGACAATCTCTTCCCTACTCCTGCTGGCCACACTAGTGCCGATACAAGCCAGGACGCTGGTGGCCTTCTTGGCCACCTGGGCAGACTGCTGGCTCGTATTCAGCCAGCTGTCAACCAATTCCCACAAGTCCTTTTCCATCAGGCAGCCTTCCAGCCACTCTTCCCCAAGCCTGTAGCTTCGCATGGGATGTCGTGACCCAAGTGCAGGACTCAGCATTTGTCTTTCTTGAAGTTTTTATCACTGGCCTTGGGCCCATTGATCGAGCCGGTCCAAATCCCTCCGTAGAGACTCCTACCCTCAGGCAGATCAACACTTCCCTCTAACTTGGTGCTGTCTGCAAACTTACTGAGGGTACCTCAATCCCCTCATCCAGATCACTGATAAAGATATTAAAGGGAAGAAGCAACAACACTGAGCCCTGGGGAACAGCACTCGGGACTGGCTGCCAACTGGATTTATCTCCACTCACCACCACTCTTTGGTCCCAGCCATCCAGCCAATTTCTTACCCAGCAAAGCGTACACCCATCCGAGCCACGAGCAGCCAGTTTCTCCAAGAGAATGCCAGAGAATTACACAAGTGAGTGTGCACTGCTTGTCCCTTCCATGCTTTAATCAGCGTATGCACTATCTGATCCTACACACCTTTAGGCAGGGCAGCCTGCCCTCACACCCCCCACCCACAATCTGCTCTGTTCTCAACACCTGGAAGTAGAGGCATCACCTGGGTAATGTTATTTGAATGACTTAACGTTTCAATTAAGTGTTAAACAATGTTTTCAAGCCTCCTTGCTCTACTAAACTTATTCTTACACTGTATTTTGCAGTTGCAAACGATACGGTGTTGGAACTGCTTTGAAAAAGTCCCTCCCTTCTCCAACCCCATCTTTACTGGAAGGAAAGAGACGGTGTCTTACTCCGGTCATTGAACTTCTACAGCACTTGACCATCAGCATCAACGAGCTGATAAACAGATTCAACTCCTTTGTGGGTCAATGAAGCCCTCGCTGTCCCTGGAAAGAGTGTTCCTTAACTAGATTCCACTGCACAACCAGTAGTGAAAAGTCAACTGCATTTCTTGGGGCTTCCTCAGAACAGGACTTCTTAAAATAGAAATTATTTTTATATTTTAAATATTTAATTGATTATTTTTTGAGCCTTTCTTATTTAGGACTTTAGATTTCTTAATGAGCATGTCTTATTTAGGACTCTAGATTACTTATTGAGCATCTCTTATTTAGGATTTAAAATCCAGTTGCCACTTTCTGATCAATGTAACTTTAACAGCAGGATAAATTTAGAGCGTAAGTTAACTTGCAGCAGCCATTTGTATACAGTACACCATCTAAAGCCACATTCCTGTTCAAATGCCTGGTGATGAGGCTTATGAAGAGCACTGTGCCTTAAAATGCAGTGAATTACCTGTTTCTTTTCCTCATTAAGTGACATTTCATAAAAGGAACCAAAGAAAAGACAGCTGAGCGTCATATCCCCCCAACCTTTACACACATGAGCAACGCGTTGCCTTCAGATCAGCCTCTCGTTCCAAAGTTGCACATCCTCACTGCTGACCCGAATATCGATTTGCTGTTAATAAAATCCTGTCTTGATATTCTGGTTAAAAGATAAAATTGCTTTTGTACTTTGGGCCTGCAAGGTGTTGTGTGTACTGTATTCACTATTTTCTTCTTCAACGAGGGCAAAAGCTACTCACCCCGAGAGAAAACGTTCCACAGGCTGCAGAATTTGGCCCTTGTTAAATAAGCTAACACCCAAATTAATGCCTTTTCCAATAAAGACAGGCACTTTTGCTATGATGAAGCTGCAGACCTCACAGAGAGGCGTTTCTATGAGGGCAAAAATTTTAAAGATGTCAAATCAGAAACTCTGGAACTTGAAACTTCTGCTTCTGTATCATCCGAGAGAAGCACATAGAACGACAATGTACTTTCATTTACCAACTAGCTATCTTTAGCAGTGCTTACTTCTGCAAATTCTCTTCGCAGACACATCTCTGATGGTCACTCAAGTGCAAGGCAGACAGACTTCAAGAGGACTATCGAGGATTTGGTTCTGGCTTCACACAACACGCTTAATTTTATTTTTTTTTTTTAGTTTAATTTAATAAAGTGAGAACTTTGGATAAAAGTTAATTGAGCAGGGCTCCTAGGAAGGGGGCAAATATTTTCTGCCAAATTTTTATCTTTGCTCTTTTTGTCTCTCACTCTTTTTCTGCATTTATAGCTTAATGTATCATTTCAGCATCATTTCAAAGGCCATCCCTTTTACAAACGTAATCAACTCGAGTATTCAGCACCAGAGATGATGTATTATGCTCCTTAAAGCCAAATCTCCGAGGGACAGATTAGAAAGGAAGGTTAAAGAGCTCTATCGTTCAAGGCATTATAGCTCAGACACCTATAAATCACTATGTTTGTTTATTTAGCTAATGGGGTCCACCAGCCTACGGAACATTTCAAGCTACACAACTTTCTGGCACGACCGTTTGCCAGTTTCTTCTTTCCCCTCCTAAAAGCACGAAGGGAAAGAAAGGCTCCAAGCAGCACACACGGCAAATGATGTGTTAGGACTCATTTGTGCTTGCAGCTCTCTTCCCAACGCTTTGAAAAGCGGCCCCTGCTCTCCTTTGCTATTCCTGTCCTCCCAAAGAGTTTCCAAGACCACGAGCAGATGCTACGGTGAAACAAACCGGAGTCTGTCACCATCTAATAGGATCTGAATTAAAATATAGTTTAAGGGGCTGACTCGCAAGCAGTCGGAGCCGGGAGGCGCGGAGAACCGCGGCCGCGGGATGTCAGCGCTCTGCGCCCGGGAAGCCGCACAATAACCCGCGCCAGGGGCCCGATCCTGCCCGCCTCAGCCCCTGCCCTGCACCTGTGACCTCTCCTGGCCTCACCATCCCCCCAGTAACCCAATGGCCGCCGCGCCCGCAGCACAGACGGCGACCGGACAGACGCAGCCCTGCGGTGCACGCCGAGCCCCTCAGCCCTGCGGCAGCCCCGCACCAGTCTCCCGCAGCCACCAGC